>JANHAO010002728.1:0-27956 GCA_026873985.1 Saraca asoca
AAAGATAGACAAAAACTACAAGTTAATGACTAATTAAGGGTTAAAATAAGGTATTATTATAGGTACATTTTCTACTTATCAATTGCCAGTGACCATGAAATTGTAACATAAATTAATTAAATTAATTATTGTTGTAACGACTTAATTTTACATTTGTAGGGTACCTGCAACCCTAGTTTTGGCTTCTCTAAAGTTTTCTAGAAATTAAATCCCAAAAATATAGAATTTATTCTATAAGCATTCAAAGCAAAAAACTCAATCTTTTGAGGATTTCTAAAATTTATATAATTTATTTCTACTATTTTTGGACACTTCATATCTCAAATTTATAGTTTCAAAATTCTTAAAATTTTCAAATTCACCTTTTTGGATTTTCTAAAAGCTATTTTATTACCAAAATTAATTTTAGAACACTCAGGATATTACAATTCTCCCCATCTTCAAAGAATTCATCCTCGAATTCTGAATAACGACAGTAAGTTAAATAAAATGAATTAACAACAATGAATAACATCTTATACTAAATATTTTTGCATGCGATCTACCGAATAATTTGGGGTACTTTTCTTATACATCAGATTCCAATTCCCATGTAGCTTCTTTCTCATCATGTTGTCCCCATAACACCTTGACTATAGGAACTTCTCTTGATCTCAACTTTTGAACTTGTCAATCATGAATAGTTACATGTTGCTCTTCATAGGTTAGTTTGGTATCTAATTAAAGCGGTCCCTCTTTGATTATATGAGATTCATCCAAAACATATTTTGTCAGTATAGAAACATGGAATACCATATAGATTCCTTGCATTTTAGCTAGCAATTCTAATTGATATGCCATGGCTCTTATATGCTTGGTAATTCAAAATGGTCCAAAATATCACGGTGCCAATTTTTCCTTTTTACCAGAATGCATAACTCCTTTCATAGGAGATACCTTAAGAAACACTCGATCATCAACCTCAAACTCTAATTCCTTTTTTCTCTTATTCAAATATGATTTCTACCAGTCTTGAGCTACCTTTATTCCATCATGAATCAATTGCACCTTTTTAACAATGTCTATTACAAGATCTAATCCTAATAGCTTTATCTCTTTGGGTTCAAACCAACCTATTGGAGATCTACATCTCCTTTCATACAATGCTTCAAATGGTGCCATTTGGATACTAGATTGATAATTTTTGTTGTAGGCAAATTCAATAAGTGGCAAATACTTTTCCCAACTCCCCTTAAATTCCATCATGCATGCTCAAAGCATGTCTTCTAGAATCTGAATTATTCTTTCCAATTGACCATTTGTTTGATGGTGAAAAGTCATACTAAATTGCAATTAAGTACCTAATGCTTGTTGAAATAATTGCTAGTAGTGAGAAGTAAACTGAGTACCTTGATCCAAAATGATCATCAATGGCACACCATGTAAAGGAACTATCTGGTCAAGGTATATTTGTACATATTGAGCATCTAAGTAAGTCATCTTGATTGGCAAGAAATAAGTTGATTCAGTTAGGTGATCAATAATAACCCAAATGGAATCGTTACATTTTGGTAACATTGGCAATCCAACTAAAAAGTCCATCATTATGCTCTCCCATTTCCATTCTAGAATTTTGATAGATTCATGCACTCCTGCTAGATGTTGATGTTTTGATTTCACTTGTTGACACTTAGTCATATATTCAAGCATATCTCATTTCATGTAAACACCTCTTTCAAATCATGATACATCTTAGATACTATCAAGTGCATTGTATATGATGAGTTATGAACTTAACGTAGCAAATGATCATGAACATTGTATAGAACCCATAATCGTCCTTCCTTTTTAAGCACTCCACTCTTGTTAACTATAAATTTTGAGTCTAGTTCTGCTTCTACCCTTTATCTAAGAATCATACATTGTGGGTCTTATTTCTGAGCTTCCTTAACACAATTAACCATGACTGATTGTATCATCATGTGGGCTAAAATTAAGATTTGATTGGAAACTTCTAGTTGTATACCAAACTTATCAAATTTCGAGTAAAAACATACTAACTTTTCTTCTCAGGAAAGAAGACAAGCTAAACTACTTACTGATTTGTGACTTAATGCATCTACTACCACATTTGCTTTGCCAAAATGATACAATATTAAATACTCATAGTCTTTTACCAGCTCCATCCATCTTCACTGTTGAAAATTAAGATCTTTTTGTTCAAAGATATATTTTAGGCTTTTGTGGTCTATATAAATTTCACATATTTCTTCATATAGATTATGCCTCCATATCTTCAAGGCAAAAACTATCGTTGTCATTTCTAGATCATAAGTAAGATAATTCTACTTATGTTTCTTTAGTTTTCATGATGCATATATGATTACTTTTCCATTTTGCATCAATGCACATCCAAGTCCAATTCAAGAAACATTGCAATAAGCTACGTAGCCACTTGATCTAGATGGCAATGTTAATATTGGGGCTGTCATCAAGCATCTTTTTAGCTTTTGAAAGCTTTCTTCACATGTTGGAGTTTATTTAAATTGCAATCTCTTTCGAGCTAGCTTAGTCAACAGTGTAGAAATCTTGGAGAAATCCTTAATAAATGTCTGATAGTATCCAGCTAATCTCAAGAAATTTCAGATTTCTACAACCATCATAGGCCTGGGCCAATTCTCTACGGCTTTTACTTTTTTAGGATCAACTCGTATCCCTTCTTGCAACACTACATGACTGAGAAACTTAACACTGGTCACCCAAATTTCATATTTGGAAAATTTTGCATAAAGCTTATGCTCCTATAAAGT
Source organism: Saraca asoca (assembly GCA_026873985.1). Classification (NCBI taxonomy): domain Eukaryota; kingdom Viridiplantae; phylum Streptophyta; class Magnoliopsida; order Fabales; family Fabaceae; genus Saraca; species Saraca asoca. The sequence goes on from JANHAO010002728.1 coordinate 2,790, forward strand.
CTGTAACACCTTTCTCAGGTGTTGGTCTTCCTCACTTTTGGAATATACTATAATATTATCAATAAACATGACCATGAACTTATCCAAAAATGGTTTGAAGATTTGATTCACCAGGTTTATAAAAGCAGTTGGGGCATTTGTTAACCTAAATGACATTATGAGAAATATGTGGTGCCCATAATGCATACAAAAAATAGTCATGGGCATGTCTGCTTTATGAATTTTCAACTGATAATACCCCGATCTAAAGTTTATATTTGAAAAATATCTCGCCTTTTGCAACTGATCAAACAAATCATTAGCACAGGGAAAAGGATATATATTCTTGATAGTCACCTTATTTAATTGATAATAATCAATATATAATTGTAGTGTTTCATCTTTCTTTTAACAAAGAGCATGGGCACTCTTCATGATGAAATACTTAAGTGAATGAAGCCTCCATCAACCAATTCTTGTAGTTAAGTTTTCAACTCTTTTAACTCCATTGGTAACATACAGTAAGGGATGGAAATAGGTTTAATGCTAGGTACTAGATTAATCATAAACTTGATTTCCCTATCTGGTGGTAATCCGAGTAAATTATCAGGAAATATATCAACGAACTCATATATCACCAGGACTTCACTTGGATTTGGAATAGATTGCTCTAAGTCTTTCAACACAGCTAATAAGTTATGCACCCTTTTTTTAGTAATTTCCTAGCTTGCACACTAAAAATCAAACTAGCTATCTTAGATACCCCATTCTCTTTGAAACATTACAGGGGAATATTTATCCATATGGAATGTAACCATCTTATCAAAACAATTTATGCATGCACGGTGTTGAGAAAGCTAATCCATACCTAGAATTTCATCATAATTAACAATGTCTAACATAACTAGATTTTTGTCAATATTTGCTTATCTCCTATCATCATTGCATAGTCTCTAAACAAATAGTCAGCTAGAAGGGTTTTGCCAAGTGGAGTCATTACTATTAACGGTGATTCTATCTAATCATCAGGTTCATTTAGTAAAGTAGCAAATTTCTTCACAATAAAAGAGTAAGTAGCTTTAGGGTCAAACAATACTTGAGCTTGCAAATTATATATTTTCAAAGTACCTAAAACTATGGCATTCGATGCTTGGACTTCTTGTCTAATAAGATTATAAACTCTCACTATAGCTTCAGTAGGGTTTCTCCATTGATTGCCTCTTCTATCACTCCTGGCAAACGTAGTCTGTGCTCTTACTAAAGCTGTAGATTATGTTATTAGCTGATTTTAAGGTCAAGCTTGATAATTTACACCATATCCTAAAGCATTCACATTCACAGGGCATTCTCTCATTCTATGTTTGAGTTGTCCACATCAAAAACATCTTGTCAGATCTCTTTTACATCGTTCATGTTTATTTGCATTGCAGCCCTTGCATCGCACCATGTTAGCTTTGTAGTTCCCCTGACTCTAGGATGCATTTCTTCCATGAAATGAAATAGAAGTAGTTAAAACTAGTTGACCTCCTATATTTCTTCTCACTATTGAATTTAGCCATTAGGGTAGTCCAATAAAATTCCCTTTCCACCCATTTGGTGGTGTCATACGAGTTGCAATTGGTTTTCCACTAGGTGCAATATTAGCTCCATTAAATCGAGCTCTCTTCTTACTACTAAAGGACACTTCCCTTTCATGGTGCTCATTAGACTATTGTTCAACTTGCAAGGCTTGGTTCATGGTTTGCTGATACGTTGTGTCTAGATCAACTCTAACACAATCAAAGTAATAATCACGGAGCCCTTGCACAAACCTCTTTACCTTCATGGTCTCATTAGGAATCAAGCGAGTAGTATATCATGAAAGTCACATAAATTGGGCATAATACTCACTCACAGATAGGTTTTCTTATCTCAAATTTTCAAACTTCTAGGCATTCGCTTGTAGGACACAAGGAGGAAGAAATCGGTCAGTGAAGGTTTCTTGGAACATTGCCTAAATTAATGGTTAAACACCAATAACTCGCCTCTTGATAGCTTCTACATACTAGTAATGTGCCAAATTATCTAATTGATACACTACTAATTCTATCAATAAAGGTTCAAGACATTGCAACATCTTATTGTATCTTTTAATTTGATCAAGAAATTGATATGGGTCCTTGGAAGGATCTATTCTTGCATATCGACGTGGTTTTAGTTTTAAAAAGTCATGAATGATTTCTAGTTTATTCTTTTGTTCATTTCTAGCAATAGAGGTTTAAGTTCTTTCATTTCACCTATTCCTATCAGGTATCTTGTTCTAGCATTGATTCTGGTTTTGTGTTAGTGTATGTATCAAGTGATCCATTGCATGTTGGACTAAATTTTCTACCTACTAAGGGACTTTAGGGTTATCACTGACTTTACGATGTGGATTATTTCATCCAATGGACAACCTTCTATTATTAGATTCTTGACCTTTGTGTCTTTTACTTCTCACCATAACCTACATTACAAAATTAATTAGATTCTCAAGACAAATAAAAAGTTCCAATTTAACATTCCTGATATGGACACATATTTCACAAGGTCAATGAGAATAGTATTAGCAATACATGCTCCCAAGTGCACATGTGTTATTGGTACTTATTATAGGTAAAAATTGGTCTCGCCAAAGTAGGTCGAAGGCTTAGTAGAAATTAAGTCTGAAGGACGTTGGGCTCGCTAAGGACAAGTGCGCGAGGTCCCGACTCGCGAGTTTAATGAATCATCCCAGCTCACTGAGTTCCAACTTCGAGCTCGTCCTTGCTGCTCGAAGAGTAGCAGCGACCTCCTACCAAGAATCCCAGTTCACAAAGGCTAAGCATTCCTCGAGACCAAGGGCTCTGTGAGAAGGAGTTCCAGATAGGCTTGCGTCAAGTCTGCATTCTAGCTGACCAAAGGGGCCCACCCCATAGAAAGTAGCCTGTAGTAGCTAGATTGTAGGAGTTCTTCTATCTTTTACATTTATTTCTTGATGTAACAGAACTGTAACTTGTAATCATTGCATGTAACCTTTCTTCCTCTATAAATAGGAATTCTCTGTTAGAAGAGGGGGGAGGCGGAAAAAGACTAGCCAATACTCTGTAAAATTTTCCAAAGATCAAATGAAAAAGCTACCATAGACGTAGGGTTTGGTGCCACCCGAATTTAGCTGAATCACGTTAAAACACTGCATTCCATTATTTACCTCCCTTTCCATCTTCTCCTTCTTCCTCTCTTCCTCACACTTTAAAGACCAGAAAGTAGCTTGGGGTTCAAGAACCATATTTGTTGGCTGCAATTCAGCAGAATTGGATTTCATCATCAACATTTTGGCGCTAGAAGGAGGGCCCATCTATTTTTTGAATCACCTTTCCAACCTGATACAATGGTGAGAGGGAGAACTACTAGGAGTTCTAACACTCCAATTGTTCAGCCAACAGACGTTTCCATTGCTGAAGCTTGTCTTCAACCTACTGTCATCCCTAAAACTGAAGGAATGTTAACACCTCATTGGCTACAGCCAATGCTTGAGAACATGGTCAGGGAGCTAGTTGAAACTATTAAGATGCTAGCACAAGTGCAAGCTTGAGATGCGCAAAGGGAAGAAGAAATTATAGCATAGCTCCAGCAACTGTATGGGGAAGTTTAGAAAGAAACTCGCGATGACCACTATGATCAGCAATCTAGGGGCTTGCAACGAGTTGAGAGCTCTGGCCCCCAGCTTGAATCTCAGGATCTGTTAACGAGGCAAATCCTCCAAAGGCTTAAACAACTGGAGGACCGCCCCTAATCTCAAGAAAATCAACCTCGTCATGGGAAGAGCTCACCATTCTCTGTGGAGATCAAAATGCAACCTCTTCCATAAAAGTTCAAAGTGCCTACAATCCCGTTGTATGATGGGAATGGTGATCTATGCAACCACTTGGATGCATTCAATATCCAAATGGATCTTCAAACTACCGACCCCCTAGTTAAATGGCGCATCTTTCCAGCCACATTAGGGGAGATACCTCGGGCATGGCTCAGAAGCCTCTCGGCTCGCAGTGTCAATAGCTGGAAAGAGTGCTAAAGGAAATTTGTTGATTAATATCGGGTGTTGAAAAGACAGCTCGCGCCCCCTTATCATCTCACAATGATCTTTCAACGTAAGAACAAGTCGCTGAAAGACTATATAGCTAGGTTCAGGCATGAGGCCAACTTCATGGAAAACCCTTCAGAGGAGAGCATCCTAACAGCAATCTCGGTGGGACTCCATAAAAATAGGAAGCTGTACAAAAGCTATTACAAGTCCCTGGCTCGAGACCTCACTGAATTCTACGAGTGAGCTGCCAAACAAATCATATGGGAAGAAACCTTCGGCATGGAGGAGACTAACTATAAAGGCAAAGTGGCAAGCACTCCTTAAAGTAAAAAGAGGAGTAAGGAAAACCCAAACAATAGTCCTGGCACTCGACCCATGAAAAAGGGTAGGACCGAGCAACCCAAGCCTTATGGTCACTTCGAAAGTTATAGTGTTCTATCTGATACACAAGACAAGATCTTTGTAGTAGAAAGGGGGAAAGAATATTTTGGAAAGCCTAGGCCAATGAAAGCCCCCGGCAAGTTCAAAGACTCTAGTAAATTCTGTGTTTACCACAACAAGGTCAGACACACCACCTCAGAATGTTGGGTACTAAAGGATACCATAGAAGACCTTATCAGCAGAGGTCACTTATAGGACTATATGGTAAGACCATCAGAGAGGCAAGCTCAACAAACTTAGTGGGTCACTAATCGAGAGCCAGAGCCTTCCATCAGAACCATATTCTGATCTTGTAATATTCTGATATTAATGATAGAATTATAAACTTTTGCTGACTAATGATCCCTAACAAAATATTATTCAAAAAGGAAGCTATTTGATAACACAATATTTGATACATTTATTTGTCCTCATAGATAGCATTTTAAGGTCTAAAACGACATGTTTCCAGCTGTGTTAATGTGTATTTGTGAATTTGTGTCAATTGGCATCATTTGCATAATTCTACATAATTGAGTAGTTTCTGTATAATGAGTATATCTTGAGCTACACTTATCCAATTGATGTGATTTTTATCTTGAAGGAAATCTAAGAGATAGATATACAACTTTCATTAAGACTACAAAAGCTGAATCACACAACTAGTTATCCAAAATTGGAGTTGAAATCAGAATCAGAATGTTGTCCAACCCTTATCCCGAGCAGCTGACCTCTGTGCATTCAGAAGATAATAACTTAAGTTATAGAGGTCCAATTGACGTGAAACTAGGCCCAAATGGAAGCTAAGACATAAGATGACATCTCATATGAAAATTCCAGTGTTGAAATGATCAAATTGGGCGTCAAAACTGAGCTACAAATCATGGGCAGAAATGCTGATAAACTGGGCTCTGCAGAATTGAGTTTTAAAGCCCCAATTGGTATGATTTTTTAGCCCATTGCAATATCCTTTGATCTAACAAAAACCTAGCCAGCTGGAGACACAAAAGAGAGAATAAAAAGTTGTGAAAGTAGCCTACAAAATGAGCCCACATGCAATGGTAGAGCAGCATCTAGCTAAGCCATCATACCTACTAACCTATGTAGCTAGCTTCTCTTCTTTTTCTACCAAGGTAAAATGATTTGTGGAGAGACTTTTTTGCTTTAGTTTTTGCTTAGTTTTTAATGAGTGTTTAGGATAGATTTTCATGGCTGAGAGCAAGCTTTTGCTCTCCTACTTTTCTATGTATTTTTCACCTCCATGGAAGGCTAGTTTCCGTAATTAGTCCAAGGGGTTGCAACTTGAAGATTTAATGCTGAGATGCTGGTATTTATTTCTTACATTCATTTGTTAGCCATTTATTCTAGTTCTTCTTTGTTTTAACTGTGAAATCTAAATGAAATGGCTTCATGATATTTAGATTTCAGTAAGATTGTGGCTTCATGATCTATTATAGAAGAAAAAGGTAGAAACCAAGTAATGCATTGAGCTTTTGATGTGTTTGCTTCTTGCCTGAATTTTGTCTGCTTAGGATAGGTTCATTAATCATTCCAAGGCTTCTTACTATGATTATTGACAATTGAATGAATATTTAATGATCTAGGATGCATTGATCTCAAGTTAGTTAGTTTCCTTGGCTGATTGCATGTTGTTGTTTGTTATAGTTTTAGTTTCTATTTTAGTATAGTTTTTGTTATGTTAGTTTTCTACCAAACCCCCCAATTCAGCTCCTAATATCATTGATATTATCATCCTAAAATTATCCTTGGGTTCAACCTGGGTTGCCTATGCTACAAGTTAGTTTACGTAGCTTCAGTTTATAAATATCTAATTCAATCGACCTCGAAACGTACGATCACTATTCTCCATTGATCTAATTTTATTCTTGGTCAATTGGCTAAAACACAAAAATGCCTTTAAACTAATGATGAGCTATCATCTCGCTACCGAAGAGAAGCACATCAGAGGGTGAGATGGCACAAAGCCTACCTTGTGATAAGAAAAACATATCCGAGGGTGAGACGGCGCAAAGCCTACCTTATGATAAGAAACACATCGAAGGGTGAGACAGTGCAAAGCCTACCTCGTGATAAGAAAAACACATCCAATGGTGAGATAGCATAAAGCCTACCTGGTGATAAGAAACACATCTAAAGGTGAGATAGCACAAAGCCTACCTTGTGAAAAGAAACACATCCGAGGGTGAGATGGTGCAAAGCCTACCTCGCGATAAGAAAAACACATCCGAGGGTGAGACGGCACAAATCCTATCTCGCGATAAGAAACACATTCGAGGGTTAGATGATGCAAAGCCTACCTTGCGATAAGAAAAACACATCCAAGGGTGAGACGACGCAAAGCCTACCCAGTGACACATGTGAAATAAACAAAACTACTAAATGAGCTAGGAACTTGTCGTAGCGCGAGGACGCTAAAATAGATCTGCTACAGCTCTCATGCAGTTAGATATTTGCAACTAGCATACTGCCGAAAGATCGTAGCCGCATGCGATTTCTTGTCAAACATAGCTTACAGGTGTTTTGACTATTGGTTGTTACAAAATAGGGCAATCAAATGACAAAATCAGCTACAAACTACAGACATGGCCGATTGGTCAGAAAAAGCATTTCATTGATCCACAGAAATATACATCCAACAATGTCCAAAGAATTTGGTACAACATCCAAGGAGTTATATAGAAAAGCTTATACAAAAGGCCTCATTCAACAAGGTAAAATTACATCAGAGGAGGGAAATACAAAAGCAAAAGCTAAAAGAGCCTAAGGTTGAAGATGAAAACAAAAGGCCAGTTACCACCAGTAGGAAGACCTGTGAGCCTGACTGCTCTTGCTTATATCCCTCCTAAGCCGGTGATTCCTCCTGGACTAGACCCTATGCAATTCAAAAGGGCACCAAGAGTCTGGCTAGTAGGGCCTAAGATCACAATGAAGCTATGAAGAAATAATCTAAAATCTACACAAGATCTTCCTGTAGCTAACATAAAGAGCTATGCACGAGAGCCATGTGCAGAAGGCTATCCACACCTCAAAGCTATGTGCAGAAGGCCATACACGCCTTAGAACTTCTCCAAAAGCTAAACTGATAAAGATATTCAGGGGATTAACTAATACCTCCATCTGATCATGAAGAAGCAAAAAGAGCTTCTCAAGCTCTATAAATTAATTTGGGTTCAATAAATGGCCCAGCAGACAAAAGACCATGCCTAAATGAACAGTCCTAAGAAAACTAAATTACCACACCAATGACTAGAAGGCAAGGTCAGAAAAAGGAGTATGGCCAAGACCAGATGAAATGAAAGATTGAAACCCTAAAATGACAATGCGACAAAACAAAGTACTTTGACTGAAACAGCAAAAGTTACAACTCCTAGTCCGTAAAGCGAACTGAGAGTTAGGGGGCTTATATTATAGGTAAAAATTGGTCTCGCCCAAGCAGGCCAAAGGCTTAGTAAAAATTAAGTTCGAAGGATGTTAGGCTCACTGAGGACAAGTGCATGAGGTCCCTGCTTGCAAGTTTGGTGAATCATCCCAGCTTGCTGAGTTCCAGCTCACATGGAGATTGAGCTCACCTTCTGACCTCAAGCTTGTCCTTGCTACTCGAAGAGTAGCAGCGACCTCCTACCAAGAATCCAAATTCACAAAGGCTAAGCATTCCTCGAGACCAAGGGCTCTGTGAGAAGGAGTTCCAGATAGGCTTGCGTCAAGTCTACATTCTAGCTGACTAAAGGGGCCCACCCCATAGAAAGTAGCCTGTAGTAGCTAGATTGTAGGAGTTCTTCTATCTTTTATATTTATTTCTTGATGTAACAGAACTGTAACTTGTAATCATTGCATGTAACCCTTCTTCCTCTATAAATAGGAATTCTCTGTTAGAAGAGGGGGGAGGTGAAAAAAGACTAGCCAATACTCTGCAAAATTTTCCAAAGATCAAATAAAAAAGCTACCATGGATGTAGGGTTCGATGCCGCCTGGATTTAGCCGAACCACGTTAAAACACTGTATTCCATTATTTCCTTTATTTTCCATCTTCTCTTTCTTCCTCTCTTCCTCACACTTCAAAGACCAGAAAGCAGCTTGGGGTTCAAGAACCATATTCATTGGTTGGAATTTGGTAGAACTAGATTTCATCGTCAATAGTACTATTCCTATTAACACTTGATGAAACCACCACCACTACACGACTTTAAACAACTCTACATGTAAGCCTATGCTCATAGGTTTAGCCTAAATCTTTGCTCTAATAGGAGACATGTCATGACCCAAATCCCTAGCCATGATTGGAATGAATATCAATCCCTAATTGGTAACCATCAGTATTTAACCTGTTACTACTATCTCTTTTATCTTTTTCTACTTAGAATCACGTTAATACTTTTGAATCACATTCACTTAATCTCTATTGGTTGGTTAAGAAATAATAAACTTATAGAAAGAAAGATAGACACATTATAATATAAACGTACTTTTATTATGTATAAAGTGATTACCGAACAAGCACATGCCAATTTAAACATTAGTTTCAACAAGTTTTCTACAAGTTTCCAAAAGACCTACACCAACAACTAACCAGTTTTAGGAGTTAAACCTTACACCATCCCATATATATCCACAAGAGTGAAGGCAACTAAAAATTTAGATTAACTTATGTCTTGTCATGAAACCAAAGCATTTGACAAGACATAAGTTAAACTAACTAAGCCCTTGGGATATTGTATGGCCATTCTACCTATAGATTTTCAAAAGGTTACCAAAATATATAGATAAATAGTTGAAACCCTAAGGGTCAAACCATCCTATTGCCATCATCAAAAGGACATTTAAAAGTTCCAAGGGAATAATTTCAATTTCATGTAAAACCTTATAGCCAGCTCAATTAAAATGATGATATAGTAAATCTTGATCTGGTACAATCCTAAAGGACTTTCTATGGTGGTAGTAAATACATTGGTAGTGATTTTCATAAGGTCGTTGTTCATCCTTATTTTTTGAGAGGTGGAATAGCTGTAAATTCTTGAGAATATGAAAAATAGTTCTCAAAAGAGTGAGTTTGTGACTCAATGAGATAAAATCATACCTACCTTATGAACTTCTCAATAATAACAATCCATATGTATATCATAGTCATATAATTATATTTCATACCAGGCTTAATAAACAAGTCATAAATGCATATGTACATTATAGCCATATAATCATATTTCTCCTTATTATTCCTTTCCAGCCTTATCCCCCACAATTGCCAGCCTTATCCCTCCTAGTTCTGCCTTATCCCTTGCTCCATATCAGTACATGTTGATTTGGGATCTGGTTCATATACCTTATCTCATCACATTAATCACATCTCATTATCATCATTCCTCATCCTATGTTTCATGGGGAATTTTCAAGGTTTTAAACAATATTATATCTTATAACAATTATGTCACACAGTTCACATTCAGTCACGATCACAATCACAATCACACATTCTTTGTCACATTATCACTATAACTAATAGGGTTGTTGCCATAGCCTTAATGTAGATATATATACAATTAGTAGACTGATTGATATTAGCTTATGATTTGCTCATTTAGAATTTATTGACAATTATATTGGGAATTGGTTGGAATCTATATAAGGTTAGGTCAAAGAGATGAGAGTTGTTAGAAAGAGAAATGAATTTAAGCTAAATAGGATGGCTAAATCTAGAGGTGTGATTAGAATCACACATATAATCATTGTTGAAATTTAGGTAAAATCATGATTAGAATAGTGGGAATTAAATAAGAAAGGTTTAACTTGACTTGAGGAGTTTATTTCAAATTGTGAATTTGCTTACAAAAAACTACAAACTTTCAGGAAGTCCAAAATAAATACACGATCAAAATCATAATTAAAATCGAAAAACAGGGTAGGAAAGGTCGATTTGAATCACAAGAAACTAGTTAAGTTTTTTATTCGAATCATAAGGCATAATGTAGCTCAATATCTATGAGCATGATCACAGGATCAGTGTAAATATGGTGATTCAACTTGTGAGCTTTGGAAATGAAGAAGAATAATAGAAAAGCTGGGGAAAGATGGTCCCATCTTCCATTAAGCCTTAAGGTTTTAACATACCACTCTGTAGAATCTTAAACAAACATAAAACCTAACTTTTCCAAACATGAAACCAAATTTATATCAACAAGTCCTATCAAACTCAAACTTTGCTATACAATCATAAATACCCATTTTCTTAAATTTACATAAACATTCAGTGGATCATAGTCAAATAATCACATTATAATTCATAAGAATGATAAGAATCACTTACCTAAGTGTTGTAAACAAAAGATGAAAACTAATCCAACAAAGGTCTTCAATTCTCTTCAAGAACAAGAAAGAAAAGCATGTTAGATGCTTAGGTTTTTTCAAGTTTTGTTAGATGCTTGGGTTTTTTCAAGTTTTTCTCTCATCCAATAAATATATACCATTAGATTGTAGTTTCATTTTATAGAAACAAGCTAGAAATAAAAGATTTAAGCTCTAAAAGCATAAAAAATGCACATGGTTCTTGGGTTTAATAGTGAAATAAAAAGTAACTGTTAGATTCAAAAATTCATAACTCTGATAATTCTTTATGAATCAACAAGATTTTGGTACCAAATTGAAAAGGAAGAAAAGAGGTAGTAACAACAAAAATATAAGAAATTAACGTGAAGGAATAAGATATTTACTTGAAGAGAGAGAAAGTGTAGAATGAGAAAGAGTAAGCTTATGGAAGATGAAAAGTGTTGCACGAAATGCAATCAGGGTAGGGCTGAAATAAAGAAAAGGCAACTGGCCCCTTTGAGGGCAAAATGGGAAAAAGTTGAGTCAACTTTGTCTCTAACTCATCTTTGACTTTAATAACTTTTCCTATTTTCTCAACTTTGAGTCTAAGTTTAACATACTCAATGATCGTCGGCAGTTATTAAATTGTAACACAAATTAATTAAATTAATTATCTTTATAACGACTATAATTTTACATTTGTAGGGTATTGTCAACCCTAGTTTTGGCTTCTCTAAAGTTTTCTGAAAATTAAATCCTGAAAATACAAATTTTATTTTATAAGCATTTAAAGTGGAAAATTTGATCTTCTAAGGATTCTTAAAATTCATATAATTTATTTATACTATTTCTAGACATTTCATATCTAAAATTTATAGTTTTGGAATTCTCAAAATTTTCAAATTCACCTTTTCAAATTTTTCGAAAAGTCATTTTACTACCGAAATTAATTTTAGAAAACTTAAAGTATTACATAAAATATGCTATCCAGCCTAATTTCCATATCTCAGATTAGGTGATATAGCCAAGTAATCTTCCAATTCTTTAAAAGCTTTTTTGCACTCATCAATCCATGTAAAGTTTTTTGCATTTTAAAGTAAATTAAAGAAAGAAGCATGTTTATCAATTGACCTGAACATAAAGCGAGTAAGGGTGGTGGTTCTATTATTCAATGCCTGGACTTCTTTGATGTTCGATTAGCTTTTCATGTTGATGATCATCTGGCACTTAGATGAGTTTGCCTCTATTCTTCACTTCGACAAGCATGAAGCTAAGGAATTTTCTTGCCCTTGTTTTGAATGCACACTTCTTAGGGTTTAGCCTCATTTGATTTTTTTTTTCTTAAGACGTTGAATGTTTCTTCTAAGTTTGCCGAATGCTAGCTCATGCACTTTGACTTGATCAACATGTCATCAATATATACCTCCATGTTTACCCTGTCTATGTAGCAAAAACTTTGTTCATCATTCCATGATAAGCGTAGCAAAAACTTTGTTCATCATTCCATGACAAGTTGCCCCTATGTTGTTTAGGCCGAACAACATCACTTTATAATAGTACACTCCTTGGTCCATATTAATGTTGTTTTCACTTCATCATTAGAGTACATTCTCAACTATTATATCGTATAAAGGCATCCTTAAAGCTCAAGACTTTAAAATCAAAAGCATTTTTGACCAGCTGATTGAATGTTGGGCGATAGGTGGGAGTCTTTAGGGCATACCTTGTTAAGGTCTGTGAAGTCAATATATATTTTCCATCCCTATTAGTTTTCTTGATAAAAACTGTGTTTACATGTGGGACTTCACGAATAAAGCTAGCCTTAAGCAAATTTTTTACTTTAATTTTTTATGACTTTCTATAGTTTAACACCATGATTTCTCTTCTTTTGTTGAACAGGTTTAATGTTGGGATCGACTGACAGCTTATGGCATGCTTTGCTTAGATCTATCCCAGGCATGTCTGCAAGTACCCAAGCAAAAATCTCAATATGCTCTTTAAGCAATTCAATCAATCATGCTTTGTCAATCTCTGAAAGGTCTGCTCTAATCCTTATTGTTCTCTCATCATCCTCTCCAAAATGTGAATTTCTTCTAAATCTAACACAAGGCTTCAATCGACATATATTGTCCTCTCTAGCATCCAATAATGTTGAGTTCACTATCTGGCATTCACTATTAGGTGGATTGATGACCACTTGTTTTATCCCACTTTGGCTCTCTTTACTTCTCGCCAAGTTAGCCATATAGCATTTGTGGGTTATTTATTGATCATCAAGAACTTTCGCTATCCCTTATATAGTGGGGAACTTCATCAATAAATGAGGGGTAGAGACAATGGCGCTTGCTTGGTTTAAAGATGGTTGATTAAAAATATTATTATAAGTATTACTCAACATGGCTAGTACCAAGAAATTCATATTGAGATTCTTCATTAGTGGTCAAGTACCCAAGGTCACCCTTAAAATAACCATTCCAACAACTTGTACTTACCCTCCTATAAAACCAATCAAAACACCTTGTAAGGTTTATACATGCGTTTTCAAATATTAAGAGCGTTAGCAACATACAAATACAAAATATTTGTGGAACTTCCCTGATAAAAAAGAATATTTTTTATTAGAAGATTGTGAATCAACAAGATCACCATGAGGTTACATGGCCTCAATTGATATCTCCAAAATCTTTTTCTATAAAGCAAATGGGTTCATAGTGTGCTTTCTTCTTCTTCCTTTTAATGGCCTTTACCGATCAAAGATGCCTTTTTCTGGCATTCTTGGGAGCTCCTCCTCTGATGAATCCACCAGTAATTATTTCTAGCATCTTTAAAATTGGGATTAATCTTCTATCAGCTTGTCATCGAACCAATTACCCCTTTACAAGTGATCATGCTCCCTTTCACTATCACTATCTTGATCATTTTGTTTGCCTTGGAATTTTTTATACTTAGAAAGATGTCCTAATAGTATTAGTGCCTTAATTTCATCTTTCAATGTCATAAAGTCATTATTATGGTGACCATAGTCGTGGTGGAACTTGTAATATTTGGACTTATTTGCTGGAGGGAATTTTCTTCGCTTCTAAGGTGGAAATTTCATTGATTTAACTACTCAAACATCTTGGACGATATAGTTAATTGACACATTTAACATTTCATAATTGTTGTACCATCCCTGTGATGGCATTTGCTCATGCTCATGCCTTTTGTCTCTTAGTTGTATGCTTTCCCATTGGCTCCACTTGACTTGCCTTCAAGCAAGTTTCGTTTCTTTGACATTTATGTACTTTTCTGACCTAGCCAGCAACTTAGATAAAGATAAAGATGGGTGTTTTGCTAGGGACAAGGAAAAGTGCCCTAACCACAGACCTAAACTACTCTGATGCACAACTCCCCCTTATTAAGGTCTTTAATTTCCAAAGCTAGGGTGTTGATGTCACAACCCAAAATTTCAAGTCCTGACCGACGTGAATATCAATTCCAATTAGAAATCACCAGCCTTTGCTCCTACTTCCACTAACATTTACTATTCATATATTCCAAAACATTCTTATTTAAACCCAATTAGTTACTTAAGAAATTATGAGTTTATGGACAAAAAGGAAAACATATGGAGATATAAGCAAACTTATATACTATATAAATCATAGCCTAAGTAAGGTGCATGCTCCTGGAAATAGTAGTGTTTAACATTTACATCAAGTTTTCAAAACAGTATGTTCTTATAATGATTTCTATCCTCACATGCTTCTAAAGACTCGCTATGATGATTATGAACATATTAGCCATTATACCAACAGGTTTAGCATCCATCTTTACATTCTAATGGAGGAGCAGTAGCAATATTCTAATAGCCTGAAAAATAGTTCACAGAAGAGTGAGTCTAAGGCTCAATGAGATAAATTTGTATCTAATTTATGAATTTATCATCAAATAATAATACTGATGTACATCATAGCCATATATTCATACTTTGTGCTAGGCTTGATAAACAATTCATAGATTTCCAGTATTTCATAAAATTCATAAGTAACTAACCTTCAAGTGGCATCACCCAACACGAACAATAACACAATATAAGGGATCGTGAACTTTAAAACTTTAATAGCTAGCATCTGTCATCACACTTTCATTTCACATTATCATATTGTAGTTTAGCATTTTATATATTAATAACTCAAGCGTATAGACATAATAAATTGTAACAATCAAGGTTCTCTTTTTACTTCAATCTAGCTATACCTCACTCATCCTCAATCTTTTCCCTTCAAGCCAACCATATCCTGTTGATCATATTAGAATGTACAGATTTAGGATCTAGTTCATTATTCCCCTTATATCTCATCATTCATATTTCAAGTCTTATAAAGGCTTTCAAGTAATCAATAATATCATTCTCATAATAGATACATCATTAAGTTTACATCATCACATTTCATCATCATATATCACATATCATCGCCATCATTCATCATCCCACATATCATAGGAAAATTTCAAGATTTCAAATAGTATCACTTCTTATTACAATGATGTTCAAATTTCACATTTTATTATTATTAATTATCATTTATCATATCTTATATAGTATGTATCACATATCATAAGTCATCATTCATGATAACTATGTCATATGTTCATAATAACGGTATTACAACATTTATTTTCAGTTGCAATCTTAATCACATAGATCACAACCCATCACAATTACAACCATATGTTTCTTATTTCATTATTTTATTAACTATTAGGATTATTACCATATTATCAATGTATAGATAATTATTAGGTTTATTGATGGTTTACGAATTACCCATTTAGGATTTCTTAGTTGCTATACTTGAATTAACTAAAAATTTATATCACATAGTACATAATCCTTTATCTTCATATTATCTTCAATATTGTTGTCATAGTATCATTAGTTATTATATCCATCCAAAGATTCATATTATTTATATTTTCAAATTTAATTATTCAATTTCCAATATTTCCTGACAACACTAATACTCTATTATTTTACTATTCCATTATTTAATCATTCCCAAAACCCTAGCCATACACCTTTAGGGCTTCGCGATTCGAATTGCCCTTATTTACACTCAGTTTGCATTTTTGATCATAGAGATGGAGTATGCCTTCAGGCCATTATGATTTGAATAGAAAATTTAGCCTATTTTTGCCCGATTCAAATTGACCTTGCCCTGTTTTTTATCCTATTTATGATTTGGTTCGCATATAATCCTAAACTTCTTAAAAGTTTGTAACTTTTATTAAGTAAACTCGTAAGTTAAACTATTTTGGCTCAAGTCAAATCAAAGCCTTCACATTTATTTTCTACAATTCTAATCACAATTTTACTCAACTTTCAATTTCTAGGCTCGCTATCATGCTCATGATTCTACTCGCATGCCTAGATTTGTACAAGTTTTTGGTACAACTACACATTTCATTAAAGACAACTCTTATTTCCTTAGCCAAACTTTAGGTGCTAACTTAGCCAACTCTTAATCGTGAAAGAACTAAACATAAAACCAAGTCTTTCTAATCAAACCACTTTGTTTACATCAACAACACCAATCAAAATCAATTTATACCATAAGTTCATCCAATACCCATTTGCTTTAACATACCCAATAAATCACTAATCTACCATCAATTAGTTATTTTATAATTCACAAGAAAGATAAGAATTACTCACCTTAACGGTTGAAAATAAGAAATCAAATCTAGTTCTACCAGGATCTTCAATACTGTTCATGAATAAGAGAGAAGACATATTAGATTCCTTAGATTTTCAAGAGTTTTCTTGCATTAAATTGTCAAATATCATTAGACCATGACTTCAGCCCATAAAAATAAGCTAGAAATAGAAGATTTGAGCCTAAAAAACACTAGAAAATCCATATAAGTTTATGGGTTGAATAGTGAAATGAATAGTGATTATTAGCTTAAAAAATTCATAACTTAAATTTTACTCTATAAATCAACATGATTTTGGTATCAAATTGAAGAAGAAAAGAAGAGGAATTAATAGTAAAAATATAAGAAACTAACATGAAGGATTAAGATGCTTACTTGTAAAGAGAGAGTGTGTATAAAGAGAAAAGCTCCAATGTTAAAGAAAGACTTGTTGCATAATTTACAACAGAAAGGTGGCATGAGAAAGAAAAAGAAGGGAGCCTGCTTTAAAGGGCAAAAATGGGAAAGGATAAGCCAATATTACTTTTTAACTTCTTCCTTAATAAGTTTTGTAATTTTTCTTGTTTTGTAACTTTGCCAATTTCACTTCAAGTCCAATATTGACATGTTCATCAATCATCAATGGCCATGAAATTTTAATACCAATTAGTTCAATTAATTACTTTTGTAACAACTATAAATTTGTAGTCACTAGGCATCTGTAACCCTAATTTCGATCTTCCGAAATTTTCCTAAAACACTGGTTTTACTTTATGAGTAACCAAAATGGAAATTTTCAATTTCCTCAGAATTTCCTAAAATTCATATGATTTATTTTTTATCATATATGAACTCCTTAAACCTAAAATATATAGTTTCAAAATTCTTGAAATTTCCAAATTTACCTTTCCAAATTTTTCAAAAGGTCATTTTATTCTTGGAATTTTTTTTTTATAAAATTTGGGATATTACAGTTAAAATGAGCAAGATACTTTTTCAAATTTTTGCGTCATCATTGTTAGAACTTGACCAAAGCAACAAAAGTCTTCTTAAGTGCTCGACTGGTTGCAAAGTGAGTGGAAAATGCCTTCGTCAACTATCGAAAGCTGCTGATTGACTGACAAGGTAACATTGTAAACCACCTCAGTCTGGCTTTCTTCAATATTGTCAAGAAGGCACAACATATAATAGTATCCAAGGCTTTAGATAATGACATGCATGCCTAGAAAGCTTCTAAGTGCTCTTGTGGGTCCGTTACTCTGTTGTAAAACTTGATGAGGGTTAACAGTTTGAAATGGTTAGGCAGTAGAACAACCATTACAATAGGGGTGAATGGGTGGCTATCCTCATGAAAGCTGTCGGAAACTTTGTGTCTAGCTTTGAGTAAGGTTAGTGGTTGCATTTAGCAGGTCATATGACTCATGAGTGTGATTGATAGGGATTTATTAACTATGGTTTGGATCATTTGGATATGGCATAATTGGGTTGATGGTCTGAGGAATTTGTATATAAGGGTTTTGAACTTGAAGGATTTACATCAAAGGATACTGATAGTTCTGTATCTGGTTAGCCATTAGGTTTATCAAATTATGAATGGTTAGGTTCAAAGCAAGTTCATGTTAAACTGAGTTTTGTTATGGTTGGTGGATTTACCAACCTTGGAATGGATTATGCGGTAGAATGAGCCGAAGGAAAGGGAAGAAGGAGATCGGAGCTCGTCCAAGCACTTGATTTATCTTTGAGGACATGGCTTAATGGTTAGGGAAATAGTTGAGGGGGGAATCGATTGAACTTGTGAACATCAAAGAGCTTCTAATTCCACTTGCAATTAACAAACTTGCTCAACCAAATTATCGCTTTCAAGCTCAATGGTTACTCTTTGAGCTTCTTTCGCCATTTGACCCCGGCGGTGCTTTTCTTGTGCCCTTTCATGATGCTCATCTTATTAAGACAGAACGTGAGCAAATAGGTCAACGAAGATGGATTGCATATGGTGGCGAAACACCCTTATACAGAGAACAAGATCAGTGGTGTACCCATGGAAGTAGTCCGTCGAGTACACTCCAATATTCAAGTAAGTTTCAGAAGTAAAGTTTTAATAAGTAAAATAAGAATTTATGAGTTGGGAAGTTACATAATGGCTTTTTATAAGTGTAAATCACACATTGGGTCATACTTCTGGACGAATGACAAACAACCACATATTAATAATGTATTATTAACATTAACGAGATTCTTACCTTATATAGTTAAGGATGTAGTCATGCCATTCATGCATGACATTTCATGTGCATGTTCATGATGCCTTGATGTGTTGTGGATTACCGGTGGGCTGTTCTACCAGACTTGGACGTGATCATGATACTTCGGCTCAACCAATCATCATAGCTTGAAGTGTGGATCCTGAACTAATTTTGGTTTCTAGTATGACTTCATAGATGTGACTCGCTTATAATGGCTCAATCGGCTTGTCACAACGTAATAAGATGTTCATTTTGAGTTGTGACATCATATATTGATTGCTTGCATTTTTTTTAACAAGAATTGAGATTTAGTTTTGTAACATATGATTCATACACTTGTTTTTTTTTTTTTTTGCCGCGGGGGGGGCTATCACCCTAAAGAAATAATTGGGCTTGGCCCTCTTGTTAGCTTTATATTTTTAAACTTTAATTATCTCTTTTTCTTTGCAGAGGAGAGGAGTATGTCATTACTTAATAGAGAAAAGGGTCTGTTGACCAGAAAAAGAATTGTCAATTAATTGTACTTAATGCCAAAAAAAAAAGCTAATTGTGTGACAAAAATAATTCTCCTTTTTTTTTTTTTTTCTATCTTCGCTGTCGCAAAAGCAGCCAATAATGTCTCGAAGCAGTCACGTGCAGAGATGGTGGCTTAGGAGCATAGAACAGACGAGGCACGTGTTTGGCAAAAGTAGAGAAACACAGTGGCGGCATGAATTGGGTCTTTTCTTCTTCGTCCTCTAACGCTCGCAGTCGGATCGGATCTTAAGGATTCCCTGTTTTACCAATTCCATCTTCGTTTTGTCGGAGTGTTCATCGACGCCTGGGAGGTGGCAACCATGGACGTCGACCCCCGCCAATACGAAAACCTCGTATTTTTCTATTTATATTTTTTTATTATGCTTCGATTTTTTTATTTTTATTTTTTTGTGCTTTTGTCAGAGAAATGGTTTCATTGATTTTGAAGTATCTCATTGTGATATCTTATGCTGTTAATAATCTGTGGGCTTCGCCTTTTTCTGGTTGTAGTGGTTTTCGGTCTCGCATTGTGTGTATTATTTATCTCTGTTACCAATATTTGTCAGCCCTATAAACTGAAATGACCAAAACAGGTGGTTTTTGTGGTGTTTAATAGTGCTTGTTTTGCTGGTATATTCCTGTTATTCTGAGCAAGTCATAGAATACTACTTTTATTAGCTGTACACCAGTGGTTGGAGCCTTGGAGGTTTGCTAGGTTTCGCTTGACAGTGAAATAAGAGCTTTAAATCTTAGTGATTGAGAATTGATTTAGGACAACATGAGGATGGCAGCAACGATGATATTTAATATGAAGGCTGTGTCTGATAGTTCCACTATACAATGTCTAATATGAAATTTATATGTATTTTCCATCTTGTGAAGTATCAATGCTTAATTGTGGTGAGTACGATTTATTTGATTAGTGGCAGGTAGGAGCACCAATATGATCAGTGTAATTTGCAGTGCTGAATCTGCAGGTCGTTGTTGACAAACAAGACATTGTCAATTTCTTGAGTATTATCAAATCTGGTTGGCATTTTTTAGGCTTGATACTTTGTTGAATGCTCTTGTATCTGCCAGCAGCACAAAATCAATTTATTTTTAGCATTGATTCTTGTGGTATTGCTTCTCTTTGGATAGGTATTAATTGAGCTTAAACTGAATTTATGCAGTAAATTGACTTTCTGATAACTTGTTACTTACATGCATGCTCTGACATCTTCTATCTGGTTTCTGTTTGCTATTATGAGCGCATGATTTAATCAATTTTATTGTCAAAACTTCTCAGACTCAGTTCTGATTACTTTTTGGGTTAAATGTATTATTGACAGACTGTAAATGATAATGACATCCACAACATTGTTCTGTCATATCTTATTCATAATTGCTACAAAGAATCTGTTGAGTCATTCATTAGTTGCACTGGGATGAAGCAGTCGGCAGATTATTTGGAGGACATGGAGAAAAGGAAAAGTAGGTTCATTGCTATCTTTCTGTCATTAAAGTTTATTGATGACTTTTAAATTGTTTGCTATAATCTCATTTTTTATGCTTGCTCACTCTGCTAAGGAATTTCTGTGTGCATTCTAGTGTAAATTTATTGTTGAAAACTTTTATATTGTATAAAAGATGCCCATTGAATTCTTGGACCTCAATTGGAAAGGATGCTGGACTATTTGTTCTCTCCTTTGGAGCTTGAAATAACTGCTTCCTTTTGTAGTGATAATACATTTAGTAGTCCCCTGTGCTGAGAAACGACCCCAATATTTATGAGAACAATTGTCTTTATATTGAAGTCTGTAATATAGGTATTGAGTACCTCCTTGGTGGTATTTTTCATTCTTGGGCTTCAGGAATTTTTCACTTGGCACTAGAGGGAAATGCACTGAAGGCTATTGAGCTGACTGAACAGCTGGCACCAGACATTTTGGAAAAAAATAAGGACTTGCTTTTTGATCTTCTAAGCCTTCATTTTGTGGAGCTTGTTTGCTCTAGGAAATGGTGAGTAGATATTAATTGTTTCTTGTAGAGAACAAGTTAGAAACTTCCTTCTTTTATAAAATCTTATTTCATTGGCAGCACAGAAGCTTTGGAGTTTGCGCAGACCAAGTTGAGCCCTTTTGGGAAGGAACAAACATACATGGAAAAGCTTGAAGTATGTTTGCCTATTGGGTAGAATTTTAGGAAATATATACATACTTTAAATTATATAAACACCATTCTGCTAATGTTGCAGGACTTCATGGCCCTTCTTGCTTATAAAGAGCCAGAGAAATCCCCTATGTTTCATCTGCTTAGCTTAGAGTACAGACAGCAGGTTGCTGATAGTTTGAATCGAGCTATTCTTGGTTGGTTACATGATTCCTTGTTTGCTCTTGTGGCGCATATTTCTGCTTCATCGAATGTATAATTGTTGCAAAGCGCCATAATTCTTTCTATCTCCAATATATTATGTAAACTTCTTTCTCTTCTTGTTCACAAATGGTCATGATTGCCAGCACACTCAAACCTTCCCAGCTATACAGCAATGGAGAGACTCATACAACAGACTACAGTTGTTAGACAATGCTTGAGTCAAGAGTCTGGCAAGGTAATAGGCAATTGGCAATCCTCTGGTTGGAGGTTTGTATGACAGCATAGGTTGGCTATTTTTTTATGATATACTGTAGACACTTCTGTTAATTCTTCAATGCCATAGCCTAAGTGGTTTGCTTTGACAAAAATTTCTGTTGAAGTTTGAAGCCCTCTGATTGCTCATCCTTTTGTATGAGATCACATCAACACCCTTTACTTGCACACATGTATTAAAGTGCGTAACTACAAATTTCTGGGCGGTTAACCTGATTATTTATTCTTACTCTGTAGGACGGGCCTCCACCATTTTCCTTGAAAGATTTCCTCCAATGTTGAGACACGCACAGATAAATATGCAAGAGGCAAATGGCAAAGGGAGCAAGTTTACCTTACTGAAGATTTGTTGCCGTATGTGGTTTTGGTGTATGGTATCGTCATGGGTGGAAAGTTGTTTGAATGCCTGTTCCAACTATAAAATTTCATTTGCTCTTGCACCTGGTCAAGTATAAGCCTTTCATGGGTGACCATGTAGAGGATTGCAATTGGTTCCAGATTGGCGGGGACAAGATTTCTGTCTGGAGCATTTAACAGGATGTGTCATCATCAAATGTCACCGTCATAGTATTCCCCAATTTAGATTATTTTTAATCCACTGTGAGGTTTCTAGTAGATAAAACCAAACATTTTCCTTGTTCTGACATTTTATGTACATTGAATCTGCATCTTTGGATTTACTTCTTGTGATAACAGGAAAAGATTAGAACAAGTTCCGAAGCGGTGGCCACTCGCATACCTTAGTATTTTAATGTCATTTATTAGTGATTATATTTAACGTAAAACTGTAGTCTGTCACGATGGAAGTGTTCCTGCATTTGCTCTCTTTCTTGTAATGTTTATCTTTTTAGATAAATCTATAGCAGGACATTGTAATAGAACCTGTGCTCAACTCTTTTGCTTTTCAGCACTCAATTGTGATATTTTTTGATCATGCAATATAGCTAGTAAGCAACATTCTGATTGTTTACATGTTTTACTGGAGCCAATCTTTAAAAATATTGACTGCCAGAAACTAGATCTGAGTGGAAGTTCAAGTTATATATCATAGAACTCCACAAATAAGATGATCAACAAAACTCCATTCAAGGTTCTGCGACCTTGCAATCCACAATTTGGCAAAACAGTGATTAAAGTTCTGTAACTCTTGCCTTGCTGATTCCTTCTTCTCTCCCTTCTCATATTCTTCTCGTTTGAAGATCAGAGAGCTGCTCCCATTGTTTTGTCTATTCGACTGGTTCCAGTGTGACACGTAAAACACAGCATGCAAATCCACATATATAAATAACAGAAAGCCCTGCATGTATACAAATAACAGTTCGCTAACTCTACCATTTTTTTATTTATTTATTGTCTATCCAATCTTTCCATCCACCGCAAAATGTTTCGGTTAAGAAGAGAGCCATCATGGGACTTTTATGGTTGCGTTTGGACGACCACCGAGTCCAACTTCTTTTGTATAATAAACAAGGGAGGTCTGTCGTTTTTATTATTTATATTTTAAATTCAAATTTGATTTTTAATAATTTTAAAGAGTAACATAATTCATAAATATTTTTATAATTTTTAAGAAATTAATAATATATTTAATTGTAGTAATTTATTTTATTTCTAAATTTTGATTAAATAAAAATAAGAAAGGAAGGGTTTTATATAGTTCTTTAATATGTATAATTTGCTGCAAGCAACCTCGATTCTCTCTATTGTCATTTGATGCAAGTTAGGTTGCAAAAACAAAAAGGAAAAGAAAAAACAGCAAGTACATTGAACTTGTGCAGTAGGGTGCATCCTGATCCTATTTTGTAAACTCGTAAGTTTGTCTTTTATATAGTAAATAAGTCTCCATACAAAGGATTTGGATTTTACACCTCTTTTTTGTCTTCTTTCTCATTCCTCTTTGGGATTCGGTTTTGCCATTTTAGTCACTAATTTTTGAGTCTTCTACTGGAAACACCTAGGACACTGTACCCTCCCACGTATGAATACTGCCTCTCTCCTTTGCAATATCTCATGTGCCAAATTGTGTACTTATCTTCAAACTTTTACTCTCCGCCATATATATTCCAATTATTATAAATTATAAATGCTTATATTCTATTCTAATTCTAATTCAATTCCACGCACATATAACTTTGTCAATTTTACTAGCTCTTATCAATTTTATGATAAGAGACCTCCATTTTTTTCAATAATTTCAATTATTATTTTTCAATAGTTTTACTAGCTATCATCAATTTTATACAGTTTATTTGAAAACAATGATAAAAAAAAGATATATATTTACTTAAAAAAATGATTTTTTTTTCTTAATTTCAATACTTAGACTGTTGGTACCAAAAGAATAAAAAGAAGAATTTTGGAGAAGAATACGAGAAAAGAGAAATTTATTGATCACGACTTTAACTCAATACACAAAGAAATTCTTTATCTAAACTCACAAGTTTGTTAGTTTATTTCTTTTCGTCACCCTTTAATTGCATTACAAGACTTGAAACAAATTATATTTATAGGCAAACTATCTTAATAAGATAAGGAAAAAAAAAAACTCTTCAATTTTATCCTAATAAATCAATATTATCTTTACAAAAAAGACTTATAGTCCTATCCTAATACATCAACCTTATTTATCCTTTTTTATTTTCAAAATCTAATTTAGATTATTTTCAACAACCTCTCTTAAATTTGATTTTGAAATAACCAAGCATCATCTTTAGTTTCTCGAATGCAAACGCCTTCAGTGGTTTGGTCAGAATATCTACAACTTGATCTTCAGACTTACAAAATTCTAGTTCAATTTTGCCATTTTTTACTAACTCACGAATATAATGATACTTGATGCCAATATGCTTGCTTCTTCCAAGGAAAGCTGGATTTTTGGCCATTGCAATAGCCGACTTATTATCACACATGATTTTCGTCAGACCTCCCTATTCATGTATTAATTCATTGAACATCCTATGAAGCCAAACTGCTTGACATGTTGCAGAAGCTGCAGCCATGTACTCTGCTTCTGTTGTGGAAAGCGCAACAACTTGTTGTTTCTTTGAGGACCATGAAAAAGATCATTGTCCAAAGAAGAAAGCATACCCAGAAGTGCTTTTCCGAGTTTCCACATCACCTTCCCAATCACTATCTGTGTATCCCACCAAACTGAAATTGTTGGAGTAAGAGTAAAAGATCCCATTATTATGAGTACCACTCACATATCGTAAAAATCGTTTTGCTGCTTGCAGATGTGATTGGTAAGGTTTTTCCATGAATCGACTAATAATCCCCACACCATAGGCGATATTTGGTCTG
>JANHAO010002729.1:0-27910 GCA_026873985.1 Saraca asoca
CTCTACTCACCCTGTGATCATAAATGCAAATCTAAGTGATGATGAAATTGATAAATTGCTCAAGGTCCTTAGAAAGCATAAAAAAAGTCATTGGGCACAGTATTGATGATATCAAAGGGATTAGTCCTTCTATTTGCATGCATCATATCTTGCTTGATGATGATCATAAGCCCTCTACAAAGCACCAAAGATGTTTGAGTCCAAACATGTAAGAGGTAGTAAAAAAGGAGGTGCTTAAATTACTTGATTCAAGCATCAGCTACCCTATCTCCGATAGGAAATGGGTGAGTCTGGTTCAAGTAGTTCCAAAGAAAAGGGGTGTGACTATCATCAAGAATGAAAATAATGAATTGATCCCCACTAGAATTGTCACCAGTTGGTTCATGTGCATTGATTATAGAAAATTGAACAAAGCCACTAGAAAAGACCATTTCCTTTTCCCATTCAATGGTCAATTGTTAGAAAGGTTAGCCAAGCCTTCTTACTTTTGTTATTTAAATGGATATTCAAGGTTCTTTCAAATTCTTATCCATCCGAATGACCAAGAAAATACCATATTTACTTGCCCCTAATGTACCTTTGCCTATAGGAGAATACCATTTGATCTTTGTAATGCACCAGTCACATTTCAAAGATGCATGATGGCCATATTTTCTAATTTCATTGAGAACATCATGGAAGTTTTTATGGATGATTTTTCAGTCTATGGCACTACATTTGATCATTATTTAAGTAATTT
Organism: Saraca asoca; assembly: GCA_026873985.1. Lineage (NCBI taxonomy): Eukaryota > Viridiplantae > Streptophyta > Magnoliopsida > Fabales > Fabaceae > Saraca > Saraca asoca. The sequence continues at coordinate 740 of JANHAO010002729.1, forward strand.
GACCCAGGTTTTATAGAGATGTGAAGAGGTGAACCTTGTCTTGAATTAGGAAAAATGTTGCTTTATGGTAAGAGAAGGCATAGTGCTTGGGCACTTAGTGATCGAAAAAGGAATTGAAGTAAATAAAGCCAAGATTGAGGCTATCCAAAGTATGCCCCTGCCCTCGAATGTCAAAAGAGTGGGAAGTTTCCTAGGCCATATAGGTTTCTATCGGTGTTTTATTAAAGATTTCTCTAAAATTTCAAAGCCCATAACTAATTTGCTTGTTAAAGATAACCCTTTTGTCTTTGATAATGATTGTCTTGATGCTTTTTACAGGTTGAAGGAGGTCTTAATATCTGCACCAATCATTCAACCCCCTAACTAGAGTCTTTTGAAATTATGTGCTATGCAAATGACTATGCTGTCAGGGCAATTCTTGGACAAAGAAGGGATAGGAAGCCTTTTGCCATCTATTATGTAAGCAAGACTCTAGATGAAGCTCCAGTCAACTACTCTACCACAGAAAAGGAGCTGTTGGTAGTGGTCTTTGCAATCGATAAGTTCTGCTAATACTTGTTAGGGTTTAAGATTATTGTGTATACAGACCATGTTGCTATCAAGTATCTCCTGAGCAAAAAGGATGCCAAGCCAAGGTTAATCTAGTGGATCCTTCTCTTGCAAGAAATTGATTTAGAGATTTGGGACAAGAAGGGAATTGAGAACGTAGTCAATGATCATCTTTCAAGGTTAAGGCAAAAATCAATTGAGGATGTAAAAGATGAACTACATATTGATGACTCCTTCCTTGATGATCAGCTTCTTGCTATCACTAACACTGAAGCTCTTTGGTATGCTGACTTCTTCAACTACCTAACATATGGAATCCTGCCTCATGGATTGAGTTATCAGCAAAGAAAAAAATTCTTCTCAGATATCAAATCCTACTATCGGGATGAACCTTGCTTATACAAATGGTGTGCAGATGGTATTTTTTGAAGATGTATCCCTAAAGAAGAAGTAACTAGTGTCATCTTTCATTGCCATGATTCACCTTGTGGTGGTCATGCTAGTACTTCAAAAATTATTGCTAAGATCCTTAAAGTCAGGTTCTATTAGCCTTCACTATTCAAGGATGTCCACAAATATGTGAAAGTTTGTGACTGATGCTAAAAGACCAGTAATATTTTTAGAAGAAATGAAATGCCTTTAAATAATATTCTAGAGTTATAACTATTTGATGTTTGGGGAATGGACTTCATAGGACCTTTTCCACCATCTTGTGGCAACAAATACATCCTGGTGGCAGTGGACTATGTGTCAAAATGGGTGGAAGCCATAGCATCCCCTACTAATGATGCTAGAGTGGTAGCCAAGTTCTTTAAAAGGGTAATCTTTTCAAGGTTTAGAATCCCTAGAGTTGTCATCAGTTATGGTGGTTTACATTTTACTGAGCGTCAATTCGAATCCTTTTTGAAGAAAAATGGAGTAAGTTATAAGATGGCATTGGCACACCATCCCCAGATGAATGGCCAAGTTGAAGTCTCTAACAGAGAGATTAAGAGCATTCTTGAGAAGACGATCTCTAGAGCAAGGAAAGACTGGTCTTTGAAGCTTGATAATACATTGTGGGCCTACCAAACTACTTATAAAACTCCCATAAGCACCACTCCATTCTGGTTGATATATGGGAAGCCTTGTCATTTGTTGATTGAGCTAGAATATAAGGGGCAATCAAGACTCTTAACTTTGATCTAAAGACTGATGGAGAAAAGAGACTACTCTAACCAAATGAGCTTGATGAGTTGAGACTCGATGCCTATGAAAATGCAAGGTTGTACAAGTAAAGAACGAAGAGCTAGCATGATAAGCATATTTTGAGGTGAGAATTACAAGCAGGAGACTGGGTTCTTCTTTTCAATTCTCAGTTAAAACTCTTCTCAGGCAAGCTTCGTTCTTATTGGTCTAACCCTTTCTAAGTCCGTTAACTCCTTCCATATGGAGCCATTGAAATTTGGAGTTAAACAACCAAATCTTTCAAGGTTAATGGCTAACATCTCAAGCACTATTTAGTAAAAGATCCAGCTGAGAAGAGAGTCACTTGCACTTTCTTAGAGCTCCCTTCAACCAAATAATACTATCAAAGGAGTCGAGCTCATGACTTAAAATGAGCGCTTCTTAGGAGGCAACCTATGTTTAATTTCACAGCATTTATTTTTGCTTATTTGTCTTTCCTTTCTACAGTTTTTAGTTTATTTTGCAGTACAATTTTCAGCTTTTAGTATTGAAGATTTTGAAATTTATTGGTGGTTGAATTGTAGGTCTATCTCTATGTGCCAAACATCATTTAAAGGGAGATTTCTTATGCAAATTTGAGCAAGAAAGAAAAGGGTGGCAGCCTCAAACACAGTCAGGGTATGTCCCAAAACACACTTGTGTTCCAAGCATCTTGTAGCAAGAATAAAAAAACTAAAGACCAGTAAGTTGGTAAGCTTCTCTCCTTTCTTTTATGGTTTTATATTTGTTAGCTATATTAAGGACAGTGTAGGATTTAAGCATGGGGGGTAGTTGCTTTCTAGCTTTTGGTCTATTTTGTCTAAATAGTTGTAGTGTTATTTTGTGGTTACTTTTCATTTTGTGTTGTATTTTGTTTTTGTTAATCACGAGATTAATAACCTTCCCAATGAGTTGATGTGGTAATAACCAGTTTTAAACCTATGAAAGCTTGATATGAGATAGGTCTTGAATTGAGTATTCTTGATTTATTCTTTCTTCCCTAGAATTGAACCTTAGGCTTCTATAAAAACATCTTATCTATTGTGTTATAATCTGCATGCTCTTGATGATTGTTAGCATTATGAAGGTGTGAAGTTAGAGAGAGGTAAAGAATGAGGGTGATTAATAAAAAAAAAGCACCCAAGAAGGTCTTCATTCTGAGTACCTAATCTTCAAGTTCCAAAAAGGCCTTTGGTATAAGTACCTACATGCTTGCACCTTAGTGAGATGAAGCATAAAATGCACTCATTGAAAAAAAAATGAATGAAATGAAAAAAAAATTGAAAAAAATGATGATTAAATAAGTGAATAAAAGAAGGGCATGGCAATCTAGAGAGATCTGAAGGATGGGGATCATACTTGAGTGCTTTAAGAGTCATTTTGGTGCATGAAAGCTATAGGAACAATTGGGTGAGGTGTATAATACAAGAATTAAGGTTTAATATTAGGTGAGTGAAGACTAACCATTGAATGCTTACTCATGTTGCTATTGATATCTTGCTGATGGGGAATAAAATTAGATGTACCACATCTACTTGTTTCAGTTAAGAGTATAAATTCTCCCCATTCCCAGTGTGCATTCATGTATTATGCTTTGCTTGAGGACAAGCAAATGTTCAAGCATGGGGGAGTTGATAAGTGAGCAAAATACATAATATTATGTTGATTTTAACCTCTTGAATTGTTGTTAACTTGTGATTTCTTTCTTCTTTTTGCTTTAGTTTAGTATTTTGTTCTTTGGTACTGTTTTGTTTTATATCTTTCTTTGTAGGTTTACAAGAAGGCTTGGAAAGAAGATTGGAAATGAAAATTCAGAGCATATTTGGATTAAGGAGGAGCTAGAAGAGGAGCCCTTGTAAAGAATACAACTCAGCAATTAAAGCAAAGGAAGCAGCTCCAAACAGCCCCAAACATGGTCATGCCCTAGGACACGGCCTGGCTGTGTTTGGCGCTGCCCTTCTCCTCCAGTTTTCTCTGTTTCCAGCCCAAAGCACACCCTGGCCATGTCATAGGACACAGCCATATTTTAGGTCTACTACCTTGTTATTTAAGCCATTTTTCTGCACAGCCACCAGGAGTTTTTGGATAGTTTTAGATAGATTAGCTAGGTTTTCCATATCTAAGACATTTTGTTGAGTAGATTGACAAAGACTCTTGTAGTATTGAATTTTTTTTTGAAGATTTCAGCTCGTTTCATCATTTGGCATCCTGGTTTTCTCTTTTAGCCTTTATCTTTGTTTTCTATATTTATATTTGGATGTTATGGATTATTCATTAATAATGAATCAAATTTTTATTTCTATTATGAATGAGTAGATTTCTATTCTAGGATTGGGAATAACCCATTTATGGTCTCTTGATGCTATATTGATTAATTTCCTATCGTAATTATTTGATTTTAATTGGTTCAACTGTTATGCTTACCAAGTGTTTGATAAAATGTTTGGCCACCATTTTGTTTAATATTAGGTAGATAATTGAAGTACCAAGAGGAGAAGATTATCACTGGAACCCTAACAGTTGATTAAGGGAATTTTGATCATGAAAGTAGACTAAGTTCCTTTAGGATTGAATTGGTTGGCACTAATCATAGAGGGCTTAAACTAATCTAAACCACAAAAGTAGGTTCAATTAGATTAATTTGGGTACTATTATTAGATCTTGAAAGAGGCAAGTAATTAATCTATGCTAAACCATCCTTAGTTATCCAAGTGATTGCAATAGGAAGAATTTACATCATGTGTTGAAGACCATAAGTGTGGTGAACCCCAATCCTAGTCTTTTACATTTGAAATTCATTTGTTAATTAAGTGCACCTTTCTTATCAATTTCCCTTAATATCTTTAAGATCCTTCATTGATTTAGATCGCGTTGAATTGTAAAACTCTAGTAATTGATATAGAGATCCGTATGGGATTCGACCCGTACTTGCCGGTGTTTACTACAATTACACCATGTGCTTACGGAATATAAACACAACACCTAGACATCTCATTGAACTATACAATCCACACATTCACTACCTACTCAGTCTAGACATCTCACCCGACCCATATAGTCCATTCATTCACAACCTATACAACTCACCCTACCTACCCAGGACGCATAAGCTGATGCCCATGCTGGTGGTGAGATGGATGATAAGTTAGATTATGCTCATGCTGGTGGTGAGATGGATGATGAGCAAGATGATGCTCTTAGTGCTAAGAAGAGTAAGCCCAGAAGTGGATGGTAGTGCAACATGATAGGTAACTTTAATATATCATTTTCTTACGTGTTTGAGTTAACATTGCACTAATATTTTGTACTTCTTTCCACAAATAAGGATAGTGTGGTTAAGGTCAAGAAGATAAGGGTTGATCAAGTTTAGAGCTTGGATAGAGAAAAAGTAGTACTTGGAACAGACAATCTTGGTCAGCCCATAGGAGATGAAGAATGTCTTTTTCAGGAGCAATGGGTCATTTGGCTAGGACCAAATATGGCATAGATCATGAGGCCTAGCCAAACATACCAAACTCGATTAAAGACAATGTATTTAATAGATTGGTGATGGTATGCAATAGTACTGCTTTGGTATTTACAATTCATGTTTCATTATGATACTAATGAATTTTTTTTTGTCATAACCATATTTTCAATTTGAAAATGATGAAATGGGCAAGTGGCTTACTAATCAAGTCATTGGAAAGTAGTGGAGAGATTATAAAGGAGCTTTGTACAACAAGCATTATGATCCCAGCTTAACAAAGGAGAAAAATATTGATCAAAACTACCTAAAGGGTATTACAAGGGAGCAATGGAAAGGCTTAGTCCTAATTCGTAATAAACAAAAACAAAAGGCAACTAATCACTTCTATTGAATTTAACTATGCCTATACCAATGGTTGAATGAGTAATTGAGTTTTTTATGCAAGAAATGTGCAAGCAGAATGTAAGGAATAGAAGCAAGCAAACCATTCCTCATACTGTGAGGTCTAAAACATTTGCACAAAAAAAGGATAAAATGGTAGTATAGCCATCTTATTTAAGTGAATACAATTAAGATTTACTTATGAAATAACTTTTTTTTTCTTGTTAAAATGACAGGAGAAGGAGAAACAAGGTTCAGTTGACCAAGCAGAGTTGTGGGATGCTATAGATAGGAAAAGTGATGGCTCATATGTGAACGATGAAGCAAGGAGCAAAAGGGTGAGGATTCATTTAAAATATTATTACTTTTGAAATAGTAATTACTTGATATCATAACCTATGTTTTGTTATTTACTTAGGAAAAATTGCAAGAAGCCTTGAGCCAAGTGGACTAGACATAGCTTTCAATAATTTCTCCAGATGATGCTTTTGGACAAGTGTTTGAGAAGGAGCACCCTAGTCGTGCTCAAGGACTAGGCATGTATGTTTGTCCTACAAGCATGTTTGGGAGTAGTTATCAAAGATTTGGTGGCATCCACTCCAGTTGTTCATCTAGCACTCATCTTGTGAATCAAGAAGAATTTGAAAGGCTTGAATCAAAGCTAGATCAAAATGAGGATAAGCTCCACCATACTAAGAAGGAGTTAGCTAAAACTTGAGTGCAAATGTGTGCGATTATGGACTACATTAAGGCAATAGGAGGATGCATTCCACCCCATTTGCCTACTCAACCATTTGCTAATCAATAGGTACAATTTTGTCATATGATATCTTTTAAGATTGTTGATGCATTGTTAAAAAATATGCTAGTTATCAAATATTCTACTATGATATCTTTTAAGATTGCTAATGCATTTTTAAAAAAACATTAGCTCCAACCAAAACCAATTTCCCACTTGCACAATATTGCCTACTGTTGATAGTAAAAAGAGGTAGGGGTGAGTAGAAGTCCCACATCGATGAGAAGTCGGGTGACCTCGTGCCTTATAAGGCGGGGGACACCCCCTTGCAACACCGCGAGGTGCCTTTTCCCGAGTCGAACTTCACTGGGAACCTCGGGCCCAAATCGAACTCCACTGGCGATGCTAGAAGGGAACCTCGGGGGACAAAATTGTACGACCACGAAATCGATCAAAGCAGACAATGCCTCGCATTGAGCGAGCTCATTCTGACCATCATACTAAAGAAAACAAAAAAATAAAAATATACAAATGAATGGCTTCGATTGAAGGTGTTACTGCATTTGAATCATATTCCATTTTAATTTTATGATCATTATTTGCATCATGTGAGACAAAACAAAACACATAAACCTCTCAACATCACTAGACTAGAAAGCACTTACAAATATAAGTATAACTATATAAGGTATATCAAACACTACCATTAACTTAAGAAAGACCCAGTATAGCCTATAGAAGAGATAATCATAGCAAAGATCGGAGCATTATAGATTATAAAGTTAGAAAGAGAAAATATTCCTTGCTGAATGAACAAGTATTATAGATTATGCTTTTTCAATTGTATATGGATTTGCCTGAAACAAATGCCTTTTTTCTATTTGATATCAACATATTGAAGAGAAATTATTGCTCTATCAAATGTCTTTTCATCTTTTTTTAGGATGGTGTTGAAGTTAATTTCGAAGATCAATTTAGTGGTGGGCATGTAACCACTAGCAATTTCAACAAAAATTTTAAAAAATAATAGTGATGGTTACATAACCCATGCTACTTTAAATTGCAAATTTTTTTAAAAAATAATAGTGGCAATTATACAACCTCTTCCATTTTAATTTCAAAATTTTTTGATAAAAATAGAGGTGGTTAATGGCCAAAAAATAACCGCAGCTAAATACTCGATACATGATTCTAGCGGTTGCACATAACTACTGCTAATGTCAATCCGGCACCATATTTTCTAGTGATTCTCATAACTGCCGCCATTGTACTCAGTAGCGGTTCAAACCGCCACTATAGTCAGTATGTAATCATTTTTATTTTAAACTTTTTTTTTGCAGTGATCACAGGCATGTGGCCCTTGAATTAATCTATAGGGTTACATGTCGCCCAGCCAACCAAATCTGAAAATGAATTATGTTATAAACTCATGATTTCAGTTTTATTTGAATTTAAATAAAATGATTTTAAAGTTAAACTTGCATCTTATTTTGAAAATGTGGTCAAGCCATGTTTTTGCATTATTTTTTTATTATTTTTAGGATTATAAATGATTTTAGAAGGAATGAAATGTTCAAGGTTATCAAGGTCATCACTGAGTGATTCAAGCTGGTCAAATTCCAAATTTTGGGGATGTGATAGAATACTGATGATTATGAGAATAAAGTATGCTATGTCTGTGGGTTATTTTGTAGTTGAAAGATTAATGCACAAATATTGAATGTTGTTGATTCTATCGTACATCTTGAATATTAAGTTGATGTAAGATAGTCAAATATATGTTATGTTAGAGAGAAATCACTTACTAGATTAGAATATAATAGAAGTTTATAGAATTATATTGATGTATATATTTATAATTTATATATCACTAAATGTTTTCATCCAATGTTGGGGGTAGAAACTTCCTCTCATTAAATTGTTGTACTTATTCCATTCTTTATCATTTTAGAGAACGATGCTTCAATAACCCTATAGTTAACCTATGACAAGCATTTATACTATAGAGGTAGGACATTCAATATGCAAATGAATGAATTTAATGATGTTGTGGTGCTGGCTAGTCTGAACCTTTAGATTTTAGCCTATTTTATTTTTTATTTTATGGACTATATTTTGAAACAATACTTTGGTTTTATGGATTATATTTTGAAACTATACTTCAATCTTTTGTTGTGATATTGAAATAGTGCGCATGAATATTTCATTACTCCAAAGTTAAACTTATTTATGCAAAGCATTTAAAGTTTTATTTGAATACATATATTTTTTTATGTAGTTTTAAGTATGAGCTTGTGGATTATTAGTCAATCCCTGAATAATCCAAATCATTTATGTATCTAAAAGTGGGGACGTGATCAAGAACCAAGCAGGTCATGCTCTCAAAATTGGAATATTACATTTGTGTTAAAAAATTAAGAATTTTTATGGGGTCTGCATATGTTAGACCCATTTTTTCATAAAAGTATTTTAGTGGCTATGAATTATGATTTCCATTTTGCAAGTTTGTACATTTCATAAAGTCAATGGTTGTAGGTCGCTCTAAGACTTGTAGGCATCATTCCTACATTGGAACCTTCGCTAGTCACATTCCTACGAAATTGGAATGTGACAAAATCTCTAACAATTTTTAACTTTATTTTATCCAAAACTTTGTCTCTACTTCTATCCTACTTGTGAAGTGTGACTATAGGATAGGATGGGCAACCTCACTTGTATAAAATAAAAAAAATAAAATGAGTATGGAAAAGAGACAGAGAGAGACGATAATTGAATTGTGGTATATGAACCTCATGTCATTATAAATGCTTCTTTTAATCTTTCATATAAACCACATTGATATTTTTTTTACCTCTTTTTTCTTTTCTTTTCTATTTTTGATTTTTGACAATACAAGCTTTTCAAAAGCAAGCAAATACCTCCCCAAACCTTTGGTTCTTTGAGAAACCAGAATATAACCTTAACCAGATTCCAAAAATTGTTAGCAAGAGAGCACATGCTAAAGACCAAAACAATTTAGCATAGAATCACAATCCATGGCTATCATGAGTTTGAATCATTGCTAGGATGGCTTGGACTTGCATAAACTGGGCATTCTGTGGGTTTATTTCCCATGTCCTTTGTTTTATGAAGGAGAAAGGTCCCTGATAAAATTGTGACAAACCCACATAACTCCGTAGCAATCTGTGATGCATTTTGCGAGTCCCAATCCTACAACAAAAAAAGAAAGCAAAAACCAAATCATGAATATAATAATTCTTCATGGAGTAACTAGCATCCTATAATTATAATATTCTAGTCATAACTTTCAAATCAAGTTATTATTATACCACAAATGTGAATGAGCATAAAAGTTAAAAAAGCAATACAATATTCATTATAGAAAAGCCTAGCCTAAGCTGCTTGAAGATTTTTTTTCTTGGTTTGGTTGCAATTTTGTTCACTATTGTTTCAAAATTATTGCAATACTAGCTTTAAACTTGATTCAATAATTCATCTCACAATTTTAAAATTAAAGCAAGTTAATCCTTAAACGATGTGATAAATTTTATATGGCATATTATGTCATGCCAATTACCATGTCATTATTACAAAGATGACATAATTACATATGTGACATAAGTAATACACTTTTTAGGTCTATGTTGACATAGTAGTGTTAAATAAATAATATCAAATTATCACAATAGAGATCAAATTATGTTGACTTTGAAAATTGTGTGGATGATATTGCTATTATTGAAACTATAATGCTAAAAATCGAAAAAACAATTGAAATTATATAGACTAATATTGCAATTAAACCTTTCCTTTTATAGGTAAAATAGGCATTAGGATGAAACTCAGCAAACTCCCAGGAAACATTGGGCCTATACATTGATGGCATGCTTGAAACCCCTTCGTGTACTCAAGAAAATAGCAGACTATGTGAGATCAACAAGGAACAAGACATACACTAGTCAATATCGGCCAGCAATGATAAGTTTAGGCCCAACAAACTATTTGTTTAGGGCTTGAACTTAAGATCTTATGTCAAGATGGATGATCCTTTATAATTAGAGTATGAATAAAATACCAAATTAAACAGGATGGCACTTTATAATATCTAAAATGGAGTCTTATTTTATTCTTTTCTTGATAGTTTCTAAATTTAATGTGCTATCCAAAATTGTACGATGGTACATTCTTAGGATTTAATGTGCTTCAGCATGACACAAAAATGTTTGCAACCTTTTCATAAGAAGCAAGCACTTTATTCACACAATCTATAAAAAATAGACTAAAACAATATTTTAGTCTCTCATAGATATAATTTTTGCAATTTAATCCCTATTTAAATTTCTTCCTTAATGTAGTCTATAACAGATTCAATTTCCTTTAGTTAAGTCTTTTTATGCATTTATTCCACATCTTATTAACTAAAATAATGATTTAGAAGTTCAAAATCTTATGTGATGTCACCCAATATTTATGTGGATAATAAATATAATTTGTCTAAGAAGCTTAGGTGTTTATGTGGTTTAAAATAACGTGTATTAAATAATAAAAAAGGAGAAATTAAAGTGGTTATCTTGTGTTCCTAGTTTTGAATTAAAGTTACAAAATAGGTTTATAGAATAGAGAATATTATGTAAGCATTAGAAGGCATTATATCAGAGTTTAGGCTTTCATATCATCAATTTTATTAGCAAAGTTAAAGACAAATAAACAAAGAGAACTAATTGAATTAAATTAAATTTGTAAAAGACCAAATCAAGAATAAAAATTAAATAAAACTAAATTAAAAAAAATGCATATGTGACGAACAAAAATAGTGATTTACTCATAAAAAATATCAAGATAGTATAGTGACATTTCCATGTATATCCACTATTAAAAACATATATAGAAAAATATAGAAATATAGCAAGCTGATAGATCACCTTAAACATGATCATGCTGGCAAGGATGGTAAGCGACGTGAACATGACATAGTACACAGGTGATATCACAGCTGTGTTAAATGTGTCTAAGGCCTGCAAACATGTTTGCAACTTAGATAGCGTACAAAGTAAATTTATTAGATATCTTGAACTACTATTTCAAGATATGTAGTGTGAGGATTCTATATAAGTATGGATTTATATCATCAAGCTTGATAAAGCACTAAAACGGAGCAAAGTTTATAACATATATGTCCACCAAAAATAGTAAGATCAGATATGCTACTCTAGTCCTAGAAGTTTTTGTGTTGCCATCAAGATTTATATGTTACTAACTAAAAATGAAAGGGTGTGAAACAATTAACAAACTAAGTCATGTTGATTGATAAATACAATTCCAAGGCATTTGAAAAGAAAAAAAAAAGGCCTTTTCTTGAGGGCATTCAACTGATTCAAAATATCATCTTTTTTTCTTTTATTTGAATTTGTTTATGTACATATCTATCTGTTTGCTTGTCTATCTATATATCTATAAACAACCCAAAATTTTAATGGCTATTTGTCATATAATGACTTTTTTAAGTTATGATTTCACTAAAAATAACGTATCCTATATTATAAAAAGTGAGGATCAATTTGATAGTGGTAAAAGATTCAAGCTTGTACCATTCAATAACTATTTTTTCTAAAATTCTGACATCGGTTTTGATTTGTTTCCATCTTATTATAAAATGTAAACCTATATACTTAACTAGTGAAAGAGGTTTGCTTAAGAACTAGAACATTTTCCAACCTTCAATGTGGTTCATAGCCCACGGTTGCTTCAAAGGAATCTTTTTGATTACCCTCCAAAGAAATTAGGATATTATTTTCCCTACATAATTTTTTGCTATTTTCTTTCTTCTTTTTTGTTTCTAATATATGAAATTGCTCTTTCCATAATATTATAGGATGATTTCTTATCCTCTTTAAAAATCTACTTTTTCTCTTGATCTATATATATTTTTTCCATTAAAAAATGGTGGAAGAAACTCCATAGTATCTAAGCATTTGTTTATAAAGTGTTCTAATTGAAACTACAAACAAATTAAGTTATAGATCTCTTGGAAAGAATACATTTTAAAGAGTTGCAATTCAATTATTATTAAGAATGTACAATAAAATAGAAGAATGCTACTTCAAAGTGCATGCATTTAATGAATATATTGTCAAGATTTACCTTGTTCAAGTAGTTAATTTGCAAAAGACAACATACTATCACAATCAATGTAAAACACCAAGTCTGATAGTAAATGAATTGATTTGCCCCTTCAAATGTTAGCTTTAAAGCAATCCCCACAGCTTTGACACTCATAACCTACACAATTACAAGAATAGGCATAAAAATTTTATATAAGATTAACACAGTCAGTTATGATCATATTGAAACTTCAAAATATTATTTATACCGTGAGAGAGCCCATGAGAGAACATATTCCAACATAAACAATCATATGGGTTTGCCCATAACGTGGCACATATCGAAAAATGAGGACAGAAACCAGAATCAAAACTACCAAAGTGTAGATAATAAAACCTGTTGATGAACAAATTTTCATTATTAGCTTAATTAACCACAAACAAATTCTTGATCAAGACATATGCCAATAATTTATTGTGAAAACATGAAAACAAGCTATTATGGCCTAGAAATTACCTGGTTCTGTAGCAAGATACCATACTTCCTTAACATTATGAATAACTTTCTCATGTGGTGCATGTAAAACAATACTAGTAGATCCCACCATGCATAAAACACATCCAAGCATTCCAAAAATGTGCAATCTCTCTTTTAATATAAAATGAGCTAGCACTGCACTGCATCATAATATGAATTTTGTAAGAGTTTCTTGAATGTGGGCATCCCAATTAAAGGAGATGATTAAAAACAAATCCATTTTTTTGTTGAAGAAAATTAAAGGATCTTTTAAATTTATGATGTGAAGAATACTATGTTACTTACCTGAAAATTATGCTTAAAGCTCCTAAAGGAGTAACAAGTATAGCTGGAGCAAATGCATAAGCTGCAAAATTAGCTACTTCCCCACCAAGCACTACAAGAGATTTAAGCATACAACTTAGCATCATCTTAGAGAGAAAGTTAGATGAAAACTTTTACCATCAATATGGCTAGAAGCAAATTGTTTACATGCTAGGGATTTCTATGGGCTACATGTGAAAATTTTGCACTGTCAATGACCAAGAGATACATACATTGTTTATATAGCTTGGAGTCAATCCTTGTTGGGTCATTCAAATTGAAATTAGCACTTCAACACATAATGAATATAACTTTGGTATTAAAACTATAAATATTACAATTTCATTTGTTTCCTACCCTCTTAGTTTCTTAAATGGGACAAGGGAAGTGGACATTTTATAAATAAGTACTTGTTGTCGAAATAGATTTGATGATATCAAATTATATTTTAGATCAAAAATTTTTTGTAGAAAATACTCTTAATTTATTATATTCCTTTTGACCAAATTAAAGAGGAATTTCATAACTATGAAAGGAAGGAGAAAGTATGAAAGTAATGTTAAAGATTCATTAACTCAACATTTTACAGAAGTCAAAGCAATAATTCTATCTTAGAAAAAAATGTAAAGGCATAAAACCTCTACTTAAAAATCCTTGAATATATGCCTAATTAATTGCACAATACCATAATTCTTGCCTCCTCGTTCAACTTTTGAAATCAACCATTGGTAATTCATCGAAGGCAGGCAATTGTACATAATTCTTTGCAATAATAAAAAAGAATTAAGAAATTATTATGAGTAGCCCTAGAATCATGGCATCTAAAAAAAGTTTCATAATTAATTTTAGAGCCTGTGAAATACATGGCATAAGAATGGATGAAGAAGTCTTATGTAATTTTAAAACATGCAACACTTTATGTATCATGAACCAAGCCTTATTAAAATATTTTCTATGATCACAATTGAAAAAAGAAAAAAATTCTTCAATCTAAAATATTTAATAAAATGCAACACATATTTGTAATTTGTAGTTTGTATCCCTACTCAATGATTAATATATTTGTACTTCATTCTTTCACAAATTGAGATTTAAGATTGTATGCAATGAATTTACTATATGTATCTTTTCAGAAAAGTGAGAAAGTAATGATTGAAATGAAACAAAAAATAGACAATGGTGTGAATATGGAAAACAAAAAGTAGGGAAAAAAGGGACAATTGCAATGAATTTCATTTAAAATAGATCTATTAAACAAATTTCAAAGTAAATTATTCTAAAATCCATAATGCAAATGCAAGAAAATTAAAAATCACTTACTAGATATCATTCCAACCCACCACCATGGTTCATACAGGTATGAATACCCTCCTGATCCTAATAAAATTAAATCACATAAAAAATACTAATAAGGAAATTGATGATGTATAAACCCATTGAAGATTTGAATAAGAAAATTAAATAAACAAAAACACAAAAAGTTGATAGAGAAACACCTGCCCTTGTCCCTGTGCATCCAGCCTTCATAAGACCTTTCTTTTTAATTATAAAACTAGATCCAATAAAAATGCTTGAAGAGACAGCTAAGACAACCCCATGTACATTATCAGATGACATCCCCATTGATAACAAGAATTAAAAACACCCAAACAAATCTTAACCGAACCTTGCAGGGCCAAGAATTCCAATCCAAATTCCTTCAAAAACTTAAAATCAAGCGTAAATACACAATACAAAATGTGATGTAAAAGAAATTATATGACTTTCAATTTGTAAAATATACCTTCTTGGCACTCTGCAATGGGTTTTCAAGCTATAAACCCATTCCCATCGGATTAAGAATTTGCATTAAGGGTATCAAAATTTTCAATCCAATCTTAAACAATGATGGTTTTTGGTGATGTTCAATGGGGAAAGAACGATAAAAGAGAGAAACTTAGAATGTGGGATTGTGAATTTGCAAAATAGAGAGAAAGAGAGGCTATGAAGATTGAAATGGGAGGTGCAAAAGGTAACAGTAAATCCGTTACATTTGCATCTCCAAAACGAATGGAAAATACAACCATGATTAATATGTATCATTAAATATGCATTCCGCGTTTCTCTCTTTAAATGCTCCTTTATTACTTGGGGTTCTCTTTTTTTCTCTATTTTATTTTAAATATGTTCATGTTAGCATGTTTTACAAATTCACCATTATTTTTTTTCCTATTTTATTCCTAGGGTTAAGGTGGTTATTATTATTATTATTAGACAAAAGAAATGGTAAACCATTTGATACACATGTAGGGAAAATTCTAAAGACAACAACCAGTGCTAGAAATTTTAAACTTTATAAAACTATAAAGTATACTAAAATTTTCTCTAAATCATATCAAACTAACAAATCTTCCTAATATTATAAAAGTTGTAATATTCATCCTCATCTAAATCTCACTATTCATCAAGTGTGTTCCACTCGCACTAAAGGGAGAATGAGAACTTTTAATTTTCTTTTTATTTCTTTTTCTTTTTCATTCTAATTCAAGTCATATATAAAACTTTTGATTTTTTTTAATAATCTTCTAATTTAAAATATTTTCTCTTTTATCTGTATCAAATAATTTGTATGCAGCTAAATAATTATATTTATATAAAAATAAAATACTTATCAATATATGATTAATAATATCAAATTTTAATTTGATACATAATGTCTATCTAAAACTTCTCACTCTTTAAATTTTTACATTATCTTTAAATATCAAATACTAAATTTGATATTTCATAATTTCTCATTTTAAAATTTCTATTGCGTTTAAGTACTTATCACAATTTTAATTTAATTTATTTCTAAAAATTCATAAAAGAATAATTTTTAAATATATATTTTTTGAAGATAATACGTTAGTTATGACATAAACTCTTATTAATTAAATAATTAAGTTTTCTGACATAAAATAGCTAATTTAAATTTTTAAGCAAAATAATTTATAAATAAATTTACATGAGTATTAATATATTAAGAAAATATTTTCGAAAAGATTCAAAAAATTCAAATGATAAATTTAACTAATTTAAAATATTAATGTAATAGTTTTATCAAATTAAAAGAAATATAATATTTCCTCACAATTAACATGAATATAATTATATAAATTATATAATTATCTAATATATGAAATTATGACGATTGTTTGTTTAGATTTGAATATATTATAATTTATAATCTAAATTTGCATTGCAGATTGTTATTAAATAAAATTAAATAAACTCATATTAACTGATACAAGTTAGTTAAAGAAATAATCATCATAAATATACTAGCCACGGTTGAGAAATTTGTAAACTCCTTGAAATAATACTAAAATGGCCTCCAAACAAGCAATTTCCAAAACTAACATTCACACACAATTTAAATCAAATTATTAACCAAAAAAAAAGTATGAATATTAGCTAATGCAAGAATGTCAAATAGGATTAGGTAGAAACCTTTAAATGCTCTACATCAATTGAAGCAAAGGTTGAAGGAGGAGAATTTCATGGAAGGAAAGGAAAAATAGTAAAGGAAGAAAAGGAAGGGAACTCTAGATTCATCAAAATGCATGCCTTTAGATTTTAAAAAATTAAGTAGATTTTCTTATGGATTTTCTAATGATTTATAACATATTTTTGAGGAAATCCCAAGACTTATTTATTTTTTTAAGGAAAAATGGTTTCTAACATATTTTTGACAAAAATTTCAACCAAGATATCCTATGGATAGAATCTCCTCACTTATTAGTAAACTTTTCAGGTTCTAGTTTGGTTTTCGATGGGATTTCTAATGTTTATGAATTTGTAAAAAAAAAATTCTGTTAGAGACCACAACTTTTGTGTAGTGAGGCTATTGATAAGATAAGCTTGATTTTCATGATAACAACTAACTTTCCTATATGATAGATTTAAGTGAGAGTGCAAACTTTTTTTATTTAATGCTTACTTACTATACAGTCCTTCTTACTCTTGTGTATGCATAAAAGTATGAATCCATTATGCAATTTTTCTTTTTTTGTTACACAGGAAGTTACTAAACTAGGGATGGGAGGGGAATGAAGGTCTATCCATAGAGGAGAGTGGAAAATCACTTCATAAATCCTGGTAGGAATCAAAGATGTGCAAATCCCAAAATCTTGAAAGAATGGATAGTAACCATTGGATCAAGAGGCTCTAGTTCAATTATGCAACTTTTTAATAAAACAAAGATAAGATAAATTCTACTACATTGGAGTTTGTATTGTTAGTATATAAAATCTCAAGTAATACATTAAAACTTATTGATATTTTTAAAATTTATAACACAAAGTTGGAATGAGCTAGTGAGAAACAAAGATGAGTTAACTCTTGAAAAATTATTTTTTGGATAAAATTATTAAGAATCCAATTTCAAGGTTGGCAACATTGTCAATCAAAGATCTCAACCAAAGGAGAATCACACTAATTAAATTGAGAAACTAAAACTCATTGGCAAAAAAATCTTTCTTGGAAGAATTCTATCAATGTCTAAAAGGTTGTTTGACAAAATTTTCAAAATAAGTTCATTACAAAAAAATATGACCATATTGCAGGGGTTCCTCTACAGTGGGCATGAGCAAACATTGCAAAACAAATATGTTAATAGAGGTTTATTAATTGCAACAGTCCATATAAAGCAAACAAATGCTTGTAGTAGCTTCCAAGTAACCACAAGTAAACTTAAAAAATTTTAGTGTTCCTTATCACCTGAAACATAAAAATTTTTATGTTATATCAAAATTTCACTTGGAAACCAAAATTAAAAAGTCTATCAAATTAAATCCAAAGTCTTCTCTCTAACCTTCCACTGACTATCATGCGTCCATTGTTATGCTCTGATGATCATCGTCCCTTGAAGCTTCCACCGGTCAAAGTTGTTCCTCTAAGCTTCAACTGATCAGTGCCATTATAAACTTCCACTGATCAAAATTCCTAAGCTCACCATCTTCATCTTCATAGCAGTGCTCTAGCTAGTAGGTATCTTTTTCACCAATTTATTTTGGTCTACTATATTTTTTGTTAAAAGATGCATGCTTTCTCCTATTTGATTATCATGTAGGGGCAGCAACACATCCTAATGATGAAAATTTATATAGTTTCACTTTGACATGCATGATTTGATATTGTCATATTTAGCTAGAACAAGAAAAAACAAACTTCAACACAATTTGGACATTCTTTGCGCTTTCTATATGTTCTTGCTCATGTCAATTTGTGTTCCTTAAATATTATTATGTTTTTTCTTTAACCAACATGGCTGATAATCAATGAGATCAAAATCTAAATTTGAAAATGTAGTGTTCATGATTGTGGTTGTTATGAAATTGAAAAGATACAATTAAGCACTAGGAGCAATATTCATTATAGATTATTGCATTATTGAATTGGGATTAATCCCTGTGTCATAACCTCATAGATTTAAACTTCAATTCAATTTATGCCTTAAGTTGAGTTGAGTTGTGCATATTGCCCTCTAAGTGTTTAATTAAAGCACAAATTGAGTAGTTGTGGCATGATGGTTTGCTATTTTAGTCTATACCTTAAATATTCTGAGTAAAGCACAAACTTTATATTAGTTTATAATTTTTAATTTTCAAAATCTATATAGTTTATGTGCATCTAATGTAAGCTGAATTGCTGGTCAGTAAACTTGAAAAGCATTGTCTCAATTCTAATTATTCTATAATAAAATAAGCCTATAATTCCATTTCTGGGAAAAAACAAAAAGGTTTATGGCATAATTATGGCACAAGATCAAGTTCAGCTTGGTTGGCTTCAAGAGAGAAAGACTTGCTTCTACAAAGAAAGCCACAATCCATTCTTATTATTTACATACACTAGTTTTGAATGAATGATATTAATTAACCTTTCCTTTTTCTTGTTAAAATACTACATATGTTTTTTCTCTATAAGGAATTACATTCCGAGTACTAACCTTTGGTATTTATGAACTTAATAAAGAATACTTGGCACATTCTAGAGTGAGTTTTGATTTATATTTTTCATTTCTTCTCAAGTATGATTTAAAAGGTGTTTCATTTCTACTTATATAGATGATCTTAGGATTTATTGTTATTGTACTAGTTTATATAACAAGAAGATGGTTAATCTTGAATTCTAATTCCACCTCTATTATGGTTGTTCCTTAATTTTCTTGAAAGAAAATGAAAGACTAAATAGTATGGAAAAGAGAAAAGTTTGTGTTTTTAAATGGTTTGGCAGAAAAGGCACATAATATTGGTGATTTTAAGAGTATCTTAGCACAATAGTTATGCAACCTAAGCATATCCATATAAACCAGTAATGCAAATTTTCGTTTCTTCATTAGATGCATAACATGTCACATTATTTTAGTTTTAATATAAGAGCCACTTGGGTTTTTTTCTTGTTAGGACAAGAATGGCTTTTTGACTTACAAGGTGTAATTTTAATAAGTATTACGTAAATAGGGTTCAAACAAAACTATTTTTGTAGATGGTATTATTTTTAGGAAAACGCTAGTTCAAGTAATGTGTTGGCAAAAAAGTTGCTATGAGCAATGCTGCTGGTGGTAGCAGAAGATGGAAGAAGTTGTCATGAGTACCATTGTAAAAAAAAAGTTACCATGAGCAATGCTACCAGTATAGAAGAAGTTTCCACGAGCAATGTTGTCAATACACTATTCCCAATACGTCCAACCTGTCCCAACTATTTGCCTATTAACAATTATTTTTTTGTGCTATTATTAGTCTGTGACATCTTCTTCTTCACATTATAAAACACCTTCTCCTCTTCTTCCTCACTCCTATCTTTATTTATTCTTCCTGCACACTACCATGTAGTCCTTGTTGATAACAACAAACAGGCATATTATATATCCAATATGGATCTCTAGGTCCGCTGCATTTTATATATAAAAAATCATAATAATAAACAATATATATTGCAAATTTCAGTTTACTTTAAGAAAAAAGATGGGCTATAAATATGATTTATTTCTAACAAATTGACTCTCTCTCTCTCTATCTCTCTCTCTCTAAGACTTCTATCAATTGCTCTTATTAATTTGGTGCACTTTAAGGATTTTTTCAGCCTCCCTCTATCTCTTTTAGCATCTTACACTTTTATTTTTATTTTTTTATAATCCATTCATTATCTACTATCAAAATCAAATAAAATATATTTATATAAAAATGTTTTAAAGGCTATATATAAAAATTTCTCCATAGAGAATCTCGATATATACTTCCACCATTTTGTCCAAACTATGTCCCTTTGTGGGCTTTTGTTAGACATGAATGGTGAATCTCAGAACCACCATTGAAGTACTTGATGTGATCAAAAGCCATTATTGAAGTACTTGATGTGATCAAAAGCTGACGTGGTTACTAAGTGCTCTCTAGACCCAAACCCGATCACTTGTGTTCTTTTTTGCAGATCTTGCAAATCCAGATTTTTCATCAACATCATCTGTGACTTTCTTAGCCACCAATGTATAATTGATCTTGCTTTCATTCAGAGGATCCTATTTATTTTTTTTTTCTTTGAAGGGGATTATAGGGAAAATGTAGGGGCAGAGTGCTTAACCAAGTTCCCTATAATGGTCGCAATGATGGCAAGCGGACAAGAAAAGAGTCTATTATCTTTGATTTTAACTTTGTTCGATCGAGGAGCAAAACCAACTACCTTGGTTTGAAGGATTTGGCTTCTTCATGCATTGATGAGCTTAAGCATAAAATCTATTGATCTCATTTTAAGGCCCTAAGATTCTCAAAGCTTCACAATTGCCACTCCACAAGCATTTTAAGATGTTGACTTAAGCATGCAATGGAGGAAGGCAAAAAAAAAAAAAAGAAAAAATTTGTTGTTGGAGAGCTTGTGACAAATTCACTAGATAGTATCTCGCATATGTCTTAAATCTAAAGACAATATAGCACAAATCTGATTGGTATCGCTAGCCCTACAAATTGAAGGCAATTTAAAGACAAAAAGGCATGATCAATTAGAAGACAATGGTAGAGTGAGAGGCTGCCAAATTGCACTATAAAAATGTCTCATGCGTTTTCAAAGGTACGATTCTCAAGTCCCAAATTTAAATGAATTTGCTATTGCAATTTCATGAATATTGAATTTTGTGGTATGACCTTGTCGGGCCATCACACATGATTTAAGTATTTATAAGATATGGTTAGTTTGGGTTGCATATAGAATGTTTGATAAAATGCCTAGTTAGAACATAATTGCCTTATACAACTTGAGGTAGTACATTTAGCAAACTTGGGGTAGCATAATTTCACGTCTTCCCATATGTCTTAAAGACATATATGCCTGTCTAGTGGGCCATGTGAAGTGTCATGGACCAATTGATTTCCTTACTTAAAGTAATAGTGAAACACCAATTAATGGTTTAGTTAGTTTGAGTTATGTTATGGGAATTTTTTGAACCATACAAATGGGCTGGTAAAAGCCCAATGGACAAGCTAGCTGATAAAGGCCCAACTCATCCAAGATTGAGGTCGCTAGAGTAAGTCATCGGGTCGCCAAATGTGAACTCATATTGCTGGTCAATAAGGGTCAAAACAACAACCTTAGGTCACTGAGAACGAGGCCTAGCCCGTAGCTCGAAGTATGCTTTCCTAGCCACCAATCTAGGAAAACCCATTCAATTGCCTAGTTTAATGGAAATCCATTATTATCTATTATGTAATGAATTCACGATTCTTTTCCGTTATTGAATTACATTCAAACTATAACACCCTAGCCACTATAAAGGGGGATGAAATCATTGTACAAGGAGGAGGAAAATATATAGTTGCTCAGCTAAAAATGTAGAGAAATAAGACAATCATGGACATAAGCATTGAGTTAAGCTGAACCACATTTAAAACTTCTAGTGTCATCTTATTCTTCCTCTCTCTCTCTTTATCTTGTGATTTTACACTCTCAATTTACAATTTAGGGGCTTTGGACTTTAGTTGATTAGATTCACACGTCAATATTTTGGTGCTAGAAAGAGGGCCCTAAACTACATTCTCCTTGATTTTCTATCCAATTGCAATGGCTAGAGGAAGAACTACCTGGGGTTTACACGTTGTAGTTAACCAGCCTAAGGGTCATATGGAACAGCAATAGGATGTATTACCAGTTGGAGGCCCAGTTCTTCATGCAGCAGGCACTTCTACGATCCCATCATAGTTGTTGTCGCTAGCATGCCCCCATTAGCTCCTCGCCAGCTTGCTACTATTATTCTTAGGATTGATGGAATGCAAGCATGGCATCAACGTCAGGAAACACTTAAGATCATGATGAGAGTGCTGGCTGAGGTGGTTAAGGTGCTGGCTCAGGCACAAGCCTAGGGCACGCAAATGTAGGTTGAGATCACTACACCTAGAAAAGTACTCCAATAGCCACAAAAAGGAGCTCAAGAGGAGAGGCCAATCAAAGAAGTACTTTAGCACACTCATTTAGTTCACTTTTCTAACTTATGGCCAAGATTGGAAGTCTGTCGAGCTCGAGAGGATGATGATGGAGATAATCAGCAACATGGGGCTTCACGTCTAGTTGGAGGCTCGAACAAGACCAGTCAGGGACATATTCCAGATCGATACTTGCTAGGTCACAGACAAAGGAAAAGGCATAAAACCTCAGATCACCACTCCCACAACTAGGGAAGTGCAAGGAGCCAACAATCTTCCAGTCAACGATCTGAGGCACAAGACCCGATGGCAGAAAAGCTACTTTAGAGGGTACAGCAATTGGAAGAATGCCTTCTGGCTCAAAACCATTGAGATTGTTATAAGGAGGGATGCCATTCACTAGGAAGATTAAGACAGAGCTTCTCCCTCATAGGTTCAAGATTCCTGCTATCCCATAATGCAATAGAGATAGTGACCCATACGACCACCTTAATGCATTCAATGTATAGATGGATCTTTAGATGACTAATTCTCTAGTCAAGTGTCGCATCTTCCTAGCCACTCTTGGGGACATACCTTGAAAATGACTTAGGAGTCTCCCAGCTCACAGTATTGATAGCTAGGAAGGGTACTAGAGGAGAATCGTTAACTAATACAAGGCACTAAGAAGGCAGCTCACATTGTCCTGCCACCTCGTAATGGTTTTTCACCGGAAGAATGAATCACCAAAAGGCTACATCACTAGGTTCAGATGCGAGGCTAGTAACGTGGAGAATCCCTCAAATGAAAGTATTCTAACAACAATCTCAACGGGACCCTGCAAGGATGGAAAGTTGTACGAGAACATATACAAGTCTCTAGTGAGGGATCTGGGCCAGTTTTATGAGTGAGCTAACAAAGAGATCAGGTGGGAGGAGACCTTTGGCCCTAAGAAGTCCAAGTAGAAGGATGAGACAAGTAGCTTTAACTTGAATAAAAAGAGGAGCAATGGCAAGGACAGCAAGGAGAGTCAGAAGGATGGCTCTGATAATCAAGTTGTAAAGAAGGCTAGGAATCAATGACCTCACAAAAGGGACAAGATAGATAGCTTGCCTCAGGATTGCGACCTATTAACAATAGTTGTAAGATACAACAACAGGAAGGCCCAAATTTGAAACTACAAAATTGATGATCTTGTACTATGCCTTATTTTTCCTAGAGCTTGCAAGGCTAGTGACGAGACACTAGGTCTGAATTGGGAGGGCCCATACATCATCAAGGAAGACTTGGGAAACAGAGCTTATCACTTAACAAATATGAATGGAGCTAAAGTTCCATGAGCTTGGAATGCTGAACATCTGCATCCATATTTTCAAATTTAAGCTCGCCCTTCTAATCCTATAATGTTATTCAAGAAACAAGTTATTCTCAGGGTTAAAAAAGCCATGGTCTGCTAGCTAGGGCCCATTCAAGTCAACCTGAGAGTCTTCATTTGTGGATACTGAGTATTCATCTTGATTTTAACCCAAACAAAGTCATGGTTTGCTAGTTGAGGTGCATTCATGTTAACCTATGTGTTATCATTTTCGACCTACTAGGCATTCAACTTGACTAACATTTACAAAGTCATGGTTTGCTAGCTGAGATCCATTCATGTTAATCTATGTGTTATTATTTGCAACCTACTAGGTATTTAACTTGACTAATATTTACAAAGTCATGGTTTGCTAGCTGAGGTCAATTCATGTTAACCTATGTGTTATCATTTGCATCCTACTAGGCATTCAACTTAGCTTATACTTATTTAAGCCATGGTTTGCTAGCTGTTGATAGTAAAAAGAGGAAAAGGGTTAAAAGTCCCACATTAATGAGAAGTTAGGTGACCTTGTGCCTTATAAGGTAGGGGTATGCCTCTCCTAAATGACGAGGCACCTTTTGGAGAATGAGATTCCCCAAAGGACAAAATCGTGCGGCCACGAGATCGGCCAAAGCAGACAATACCTCGCTCATGGGCAAGGCACATTTCGACCATCATCATTTGGCATGCCCAATGGGACTCCTAAGACCTTGCTACACACATGCCCACATGACTTGGGGGCTTATGTTGATAGTAAAAAGAGGAAAGGGGGTCAAAGTCCCACATCGATAAGAAGTTGGGTAACCTTGTGCCTTATAAGGTAGGGGTACACCCCTCCTAAACAACAAGGTGCCTTTTGGGGAACGAGATCTCCCTGAAGGACAAAATATTGTGGCCACAAGATCGGCTAAAGCAAATAATACCTCGCTCATGGGCAAGGCTTATTCCAACCATCATCACTAGTTGAGGTTCATTCATGTTAACCTATGTGTTATCGTTTGTGACCTATTAGGAATTCAACTTAGCTAATATTCATTAAACCATGGTTTACAACCTGAGGCACATTCATGTTAACCTTTGAGTTATTGTCTATGACCTACTGAGCATTCAACTTGGCATTAACTTGAGCATTCAACTTGGCAAGAAAATTATAAAAGAAGTTCATCAAAAACCTCATTTAACAAGGTGAATGTACATATAATGGCATGGGTTGGCAATAATGGGATAGAAGTCTAAATGATGGCATGGCTGATCACAATCGCTAGCTTTTACTAGCAAACTATAACTCTTAGTCCTCAGATTGTACTAAGAGTTGGGGGCTAATGTTATGGAAATTTTTGAAACCATACAAATGGGCTAGTAAAAACCTAATGGACAAGCCAACTGATAAGGGCCCAGGTCATCCAGAATTGAGATCACTAAAGCTAGTCATTAGGTCACCAAATGCGAACTCAGATCACTAGTCAACAAGGGTCAAAGTAGCAACCTTAAGTCGTTGAGGACAAGGCCTAGCCCACAGCTTGAAGTACACTTTCCTAACCATTAATCTAAGGAAATCCATTTAGTTGCCTATTTTAATGGAAATATGTTATTGTCCATTATGTAATCAATTCATCATTCTTTTTTGTTATTGAATTACATTCAAACTATATCACCCCAGCCACTATAAAGAGGGATGAAATCATTATACAAGGAGGCAGAAGATATACTATTGCTTAACTAAAAATATAGAGAAATAAAACAATCATGGACATAGTCATTAGGTTAGGCTAAACCACGTTAAAAACTTCTTATGTCATCTTGTTCTTCCTTTCTCTCTCTCTCTCTCTCTCTCTCTCTCTCTCTCTCTCTCTCTCTCTCTCATGTGATTTTACACTCTT
This sequence comes from Saraca asoca, assembly GCA_026873985.1. Classification (NCBI taxonomy): domain Eukaryota; kingdom Viridiplantae; phylum Streptophyta; class Magnoliopsida; order Fabales; family Fabaceae; genus Saraca; species Saraca asoca. The sequence goes on from JANHAO010002729.1 coordinate 26,670, forward strand.
AATTTACAGTTTGGGGGCTTTGGACTTTAGAAATTGGATTCACACGATAATAAGTTGCATATAGGATATTTTGTTTCTCTAGTGAAGTAATAGGCAAAAGCCATTATCCAAAAGGTAGAGAACAATCAAATGAGTTCACTTAAAGATTAGGATTGTGATAAGTGGGCAAAATGCACAATATTGTATTAGTTTTAACCTCTTGAATTATTGTTAACCTATGATTTCTTTGTTCTTTTTGCTTTGGTTTTGTATCTTTCTTTGTAGGTTTGCAAGAAGGCTTGGAAAGGGAGGATGAAAATGAAAGTTCAAAGTATATTTAGATCAAGGAGAAGCTAGGAGAGGAGCCCTTACAAGGAATACAACTCAGCCATTTGAAGTAAAGAAAATTGCTCCAAACAGCCCTAAACATGGTCGTGTTTGGTACTGGCCTTTTTCTCCAAATTTTTGCATTCACCAGCCTGAAACATACCCTAGCCATGTCTTAGGACACAGTTGTGTTTTGAGTCTGCTACCTTACTATTTAAGCTATTTTTCTGCACAACCAGAGGAGTCTTTGGATAGTTTTAAGATAGCTTACGTAGGTTTTATATTTTTAGGTGTTTTTCTGAGTAGATTAAGAGAGATTCTTCTAGATTAAAGTTCTTGCAAAGATTTTACTTTCTTTTCATCAATTGACATCCTAGTTTTCTCTTTCAATCTTCATCTTTTCTTTTATGCATTGTTTTGAATACTATGAAGTTTTTAATGTTAATGAATTTGGTTTTTACTTCACTTATGTTTGAGTAAATTTTTATTCTAGGATTGGGAATAATCTGATTATGGTCCTTTACTACTATTGATTGATTTCCTATTATAATTACTTGGTATAATTTGATTCAACTATTATGCCTACAAAATAATTGATAAAAATGTTTGGCTATCATTTTATCTGATCTTTGGTAGATAGTTGAAGTACCGAAAGGAGAAGATTATCACCGGAAACCTAACAGTTGAATAAGGAGATTTTAATCACGAAAGTAGATTAAGTTTCTTTAGGATTGAATTAGTTGGCACTGAACTTAAATAGCTTAACTTAATCTAAACCACAAAAGTAGGTTTGATTAGGTTGATTTAAGTACTATTATTAGACCTTGAAAGAGCCTAGTAATTAATCTAAGCTAAACCATCCTCAATTATCCAAGTAATTACAATAGGAAGGATTTTAATTATTTGTTAAAGACCATAAGTGTGGTGAACCCCAA
>JANHAO010002730.1:0-27910 GCA_026873985.1 Saraca asoca
TAACAAGGCAATCTTATTTATAGAGGAAGGAGGGGGTTACATGCATTAATTACAAGCTACAGTAGTGTTACATCAAACTATAAATAGAAAAGACAATGAAGGGCTACAATTCGGCTGCTACAGGGTGTAGACTGTGAAATGGGGCCCTCCTATTGGTCATAGACTTTAGCTTGTAGCCGTAGCCTGGTGTTGTCCTCGCCATGCAGAAAGTCCAGTACCTCTGCACTGGGATTCCAGATTCAGGGCATTAGCGAAGTAGTGAGGTGGCAAGCTTAGTGCTATTGCAAAGGGCAGCGAGCTCTTGTAAAGGGGGGTTGGCTGCCTTTGTGACTATCCTGTTGGGCCACTATTCAGCGAGGCGCGGCTTGCTATGACGAAGTTCGTTGGGGAAGGAACTCGCTAGGGTGCTCCTGGCAAACCTGAGTCCACTGCTTCCTTCTGGGTTGATCCTCGTATACAATATTAGCCCCCAACTCTCAGCTTGCGCAGCGGGCTGGGAGTTGAGTCTTTTCGGTTCCTAAAAAGTTGAGGTCCCCTTTTTCAGAACTATCGCTTTATTTCCCCTAGATCTCATGTCTGATAACACACACCCGGAAATTATGACCGCACTAGTTGAGTCTTTTCTGAGACCATTAATGCGGGTGGTTGGAGGGGATGAACTTGGACTCTTTGGTGAGTCGCCCATCGGCTCTATATAAAGAAGGGTGATTCTTCAGCCGTGCCATACTGAGTAAGCATGGGATGTCCTATCAGACCACCACAGAGATTTTGGCCTATTCCGGAGGTATGTATGGTCTGCTGCATATGTGTTTTGGAAGATTCGTCTTCACCGGTAACGTGGGGCATTCCCGCACGTATCCCAGATTATGTCCTTCTAGTTTTGCCATAAGGCAGCTCTTCGGCCGGTCGTGGCCCTGGCGCTTCCTGAGTCGATTCCTCTAAGAGGTGCAGGTGGTTGAGGATAGAAGAGATGCAGCACTGTCGCTGATTGTGCATTGGAAGTAGAAAGTTAGCGGCGCGTTGACCCCAACACGCTGCCATCCACGACCGGCCTCCTCCCCTCTTTTCTCTTTTTCTTTCCCTTTTTTGTAGGGACTTCTTTTGCTCCTCAATTAGCTTGTATCTAGGGTTCTCCAATGTTTCCCGCCTTGTTTTGTGCCTAGGGCTTTCTGATGTAAATATACCTTGTTGAGATCTTTTAATGAATAAAATTAGTTTTTATGCACTCTTTGTCTGTTGCTATTTTCTTTTGCAATACGCTCTGGCTTGAATCATTTGCCAAACTTACGCGCAATTTCGAAAATAATGTAAATTGTATATTGGGGCAACATCGCCCTCATGCTACTCCTGCAAAAATACAAGTACAAAATTTATCAAATAATAGGATAGATTCACGTGCAAGCCTTGGTTTCCATAATCCCGTTGCCGTGAATTGGTTAAATTCGTATGAGAGTTGCAAAACTAACAGATGAGCGATCTTGTATTCGAGCCGATCTTGTGCCCAAATAGGTAAGTGTGCATGAAAGCTGCAACTTAGTTGAGTTTGCATGAGAGCTGCGAAGTAGAGAGGTGAGCGATCTTGTGCTCGGGGCGATCTTGTGCCTAAATAGGTAAGTGTGCATGAAAGCTGCAACTTAATTGAGTTCGCATGAGAGCTGCGAAGCAGAAAGGTGAGCGATCTTGTGCTCGGGGCGATCTTATGCCCAAATAGGTAAGTGTGTATGAAAGCTGTAACTTAATTGAGTTCGCATGAGAGCTGCGAAGCAGAGAGGTGAGCGATCTTGTGGTCGGGACGATCTTGTACCCAAATAAGTGAGTTTATTTTAAGCATCTCCACGCCTCAGCGAGCCCACAACTTAATTGGTTAAGTGAATTTATTTTAAGTGTCTCCACGCCTCAGCGAGCCCACAGCTCAACTGGCTAAGCAAGTTTATTTTGAGCGTCTTCACGCCTCAGCGAGCCCGCAACTCAATTGGCTAAGCGAGTTTATTTTGAGCGTCTTCATGCCTCAGCGAGCCCGCAGCTCAACTGGTTAAGTTTTCATCGATTCTTCTCCGGATTGAGCTTTGGGGGGCTCAACTAAATGAAGGATTAGAGTGTGAAGCCTTTCATAAGGTTTGCGATAAGTTGATAGCATGCAGACTATGGGCGTTGCTAGCATGATAAAAGAAAACTTAGTATTAGTAATTGCATTCAAAATGTTTGTACAATTTACAAATAGGTACAAGAGTTCAAAAGATCATCTTGATAGTAGGGGACCACTCTCGCTCGACGTTCCACTGGGACGATCCATACTGTTGCTTGGAAGGTTGCACAACATAATCATGCAAATGACCTCTTTTGATGAGATCCTCGATAGCGTCTTGCAGTGCCCAGTATTCCAACGTGACGTGCCTGAACTCATTATGGTATGCGTAGAATTTTCCCCGGTTGACTCTAGATTTGTCGGGACTCTTCAGGGGCGAAGGTTTTTCGAAGTTTTCCTTGTCCCTTTCCATTACGAAGATCTTATCCTGAGCATCTAACAAGATGCTATAGGTGTTGTGGCAAGCTTGGAATGGGGGTTGCTCATCCTTGCTCTTCTTTGCGAGTTAGAAATCAGGGTTGTCATTCCCGTTCCCATGGTTATTCCTTTTCCTGCTCGGAGCTGAGCCACTTGTTTCGGTGCTTTGTGAGCCGAAGGTCTCATCCCATCTGATTTGTTTTACGGCCCGCTCGTAGAACTCACCCAGGTTGCCCACCGGGGATTTGTACAGGCTCTTAAATAGTTTTCCATCCTTACGGAGTCTTGTCGAGATGGTGGCCAGAATAGCCTCGTCCGAGGGTTTCTCTACATTATTGGCTTCGCGCCTGAAGCGAGCGAGATAATCTTTCAGCGCCTCCTGCTTGTCCTGGAAGATCGTAGCAAGGTGGCATGAGGATGCGAGTCGCTTTCGTAGCGCTTGGTATTGATCGACAAACTTTTCCTGACATTTCTCCTAACTGTTGATGCCGCGAGCTAGGAGACTCTTGAACCACGCTCGAGGGACTTCACCCAAAGTAGTGAGGAAGACGCGGTATCTGACCAAGGGGCTGTAAGCTTGAAGATCCATCTGGATGTTGAACAAGTCCAGATGGTTACACGGGTCGCTGTCTCCATCATACAATGGGATGGCTAGAACTTTAAGCTTAGACGGCAGGGGTGATGATCTCTCTAGAGAGAGGGGTTTGCTCTCCAAAACGCCCTTAGTAATTTTGAGCATGAGGGTGCTCATCCAAACACTTAACTCTTTGAAGGAGACCTTCCACCATAATACCCAAGCCCCCCGGTCCTTGACTAGGGACTTGGTGGTTTGGTTCATTACCTTGGCCGTGCGGATGGAGATGCGAGGTTCGCTTTGGGTTGGCTTAATCGGAATGTCCAACCTAGGGTATGGCTGATTCAGTCTGCGCTTGCACATTCTAGGCTTGTGCCTGTACCAGTATTATGACCATTTTGGTTAGTTCTCCCATCATGTGCTCAAATTTCTCCTAATGTCGGAGCCAGGTTTGCGATCCCCTGATGCTGTTAGCAGTGAAAGTCGGTTGCACAGAGCTGGCTAGGAGGCCACCGGCAACTACTCCAATGACGGGAGTAGTAGACGAGTCTGTTGTCGAGACATGACCATCTGGAGTATGACATTATGCGTTTGAGGCCCTAGTAACTCTTCCTTTGGATATTGTAGTAGGAAATTAACCAGAACAGGTGAGATTCCCACAGACGACGCCAAAATATTGACGTTGAATTTTGGTCACGTTCCAAACTCCGGCCAATGGGGGGGATTCTTACAGGATCTCAAGCCCGTATCTAGTTCAACCCTAGCAGAACAACGGAATGAACAAAGATCAAAGAGAGAGTAGGGATGAAGACACAAGGTTTAGCATGGTTCGGCCAAATTCGGACGACACCAGACTCTACGTCCACGACAACAGAAGGTTTTTATTACTGTGCAGAAAGTGATTTTAGCAGCATTTTCACTTACAGAATTGTTGTGTCTCCTTTTTTTCTAACAAGGCAATCCTATTTATAGAGGAAGGAGGGGGTTACATGCATTAATTACAAGCTACAGTAGTATTACATCAAACTATAAATGGAAAAGACAATAAAGGGCTACAATTCGGCTGCTGCAGGATGTAGACTGTGGGGTGGAGCTCTTCTGTTGGTCATAGACTTTAGCTTGTAGCCGTGGCCTAGTGTTGTCCTTGCCATGCAGAAAGTCCAGTATCTCTACGCTGGGATTCCAGATTCAGGGTATTAGCAAAGTAGCGAGGTGGCGAGCTTAGTGCTGTTGCAAAGGGCAACAAGCTCTTGTAAAGGTGGGTTGGCTGCCATTGTGACTATCCTGTCGGGCCACTATTCAGCGAGGCGCGGCTTGTTATGACGAAGCTCGCTGGGGTGCTCCTGGCGAACCTAAGTCCACTGCTTCCTTCTGGGCCGATCCTCGTATACAACAGATTTCTATAACATGATATATTCAAAATATGTTCTTGGCTAATTAATTTATCTTAATTGGGGTCTTAGGCTTAATGCATCATTGGGACCTTTCCGTTGGCAGCACTCAGGTCATTAATAAACTTCTGATCAAAGTAGGATTGCATTTATATAATTTTGGGATGATTGGGGTTTTGATTTGCTCAAAGTTAATCGATTGACTAACAATATGTGATTAGTCGATCAATCGAACTAGTTGACTAATCGAAAGGTACGAGTTGATTAGTTGATCTAATACAAAAGATTAACCTTGGGCTCTAAGGTGATTCATTTAGCCTTCCTCTAAGCCTAGTCCACGTTAGATTAGAGGAGGGTGTTATAAAACCATTCATTTTTTAATCCTAAACTCATTCATTAGCCCATTATATATGTTGTCATTTTTATAATTATCATAACACGAGTGTGGATGACAAAAATAATACCACCTAAGGTGATTTTTACCTTTCAAACAAGTAACTTGTCACTCTATATCAACCTTTTGTAAGTCCTGAATATTATAACCCAAAAAAAAAAAAAAATTCTAAGAACTTATACAAGCATCCCCCCTTAATCTTGCTAAACAAGATGTTCGTTTGTGACATACAAACTAAAACTACAACTAAGTGTCATTAAGTAGGACAAAATAAGTGAAGGGAGAGATTAATTTAACTATTTTTTTTTTTAAAAGGAAATGAATTGGAATTTATAACTTCGTGGTATTCAGAAAGTTGAAAATAAATGCTCCAGGACCAGGTCGGGGGAGATTTTTCGGAGAATTATCATTTTCCTTTCAGAAAAATTGGTTTAGCCCATAAGCGTTGCTGACTGGCCGTGGAGACTGGAAGGTGAGGCGAAAAAATACAAAGGGACCAGTGCGGCTGAAGATCGGACGTCTCGTACAGTCTTCGGTAATTCCAGATCGACACTCCATTGCTCTGGTAATCCTCTGGATCCTCTTCTTCTTCTCTGTGTTCTTCCATCTCTTACTTCTACTGAAGCGCGCACATGCACGATCACTAGTGGACACTCTTCAGTGATTCAAAATGATTGAGCATTGAAATTCGGAATTGGTATTGATGCTAAGAGTTTCGGAGTTTTGGGTATGTTGAAGAGACCAAGTTTATCACGGAAGTTTTCACCGCTGGTTCTTGTGTAGTTGAAACTAGTTGTGGTTGGGTTTATATTTGTTATATTTTCTTCATTGCAATCTATTTGACTTGTCTTTATAGCAATGAGTTTGGTTTGCAAATGGGACAAAGTGTTGATTGTAAATTAGTGGCACACGAAAGATTGCTAAATAAGTGAAATTTAGGAAACAATGGATGTGTTACAACATTTAGCCGATAGTTTTTTCTTTTTCTGTATTCTTGTTTTGTGAAATTAATGATGATTTCCGGAACTAAGCACTTTATCTGATTTGATTTATTTGATTTTAATAGGTGTTTTCCAATATATTGTACTTTGTTTCCATTACTTCAGGACTAATGAAGACGGGATAGACATGTAGTTTAATGTAAAACGAAAGAAATGTATATGTCTGTCTTAGTCTGTGCTTTCACCTTAGGATTTGATGCAGGAAGTCTTTCTCTCTTAACATCCGTTTAACATCTTGACTGCTAAGTTGGATTCCTTGGTTATGATGCTCCCATTGTTTTATGCTCACTTGATCTTGTAATTTTCCTTTTGTGGACAATGATATTGAATGATTGAATTAAGAAGTTGCAGAATACATGTATGGGTCTTAATCTCCTTGGAAATGTTCATGGCCTCAACCTATTAAATTTACACGAGTTTGTGATGCTTTTGCATATTCTTTTTTCTTTAGCTCCATTTTTTTTTTTTTTAAATTTTCCCCTTTTTTGAAGTCTTTTCATCATTTTGCTTCCTCTTGTAAATTGCGATCTTGCTCTCTAACTTTGCTGCTCTTCTCAGGCACTCTAAATTAGAAAGAACTATGGGTCTGTCGTCTACGGCTACTTCTGATGAAGCTCTACAGTTGTGCATATTTGATTTGAGAAGAGGGCAACATGAAGGGCAAGAGCTGGACAAGATCTTATTTTTCTTCCCTGCAGGTTTGCCCTTCTCAAAACAACTTTCTGTTATAGGGCTCAGTGAAGGACTGATTACATTTACAAGGTAAACTCCCCTTTGACTGTTAACATATACATGAAGAGAGCGGCATGATTTATTATGGTTCTATTCTTTGTATATAATTACAAACTTTGAGAAACTGAGAAGGGATATCAATTTACTTGGTTTTCTGAATTTGGAATCTATCTGTCTAGGACTTTTAAGGATTTCCTCTTTTGTTGTTAATAATCCAAGGATAAAGTCTTAGCTTAGTTGCCATATTCATGGGGGTCCATGTATATGCCCCAGTAACCATGTGCACATTCTACTAGATTGATCGCATCTAGAAGTACTAGACCAATTAATGCTTTGTTTATGGCTGCAATATCTTGTTTCTTTTTGTTAGAACAGTATTAGTATTTAAAGCTTTAATTCTTCTTTGTATACTTTGGAATATATTTAGTATATGAAGATGGAAGAATTGGTTTTACTTTATGAGAAAATCCTAGATAATTTAGTACATGGCACAACTGAAATGCGGGAGGGTAATGTAATTGCATAATTAGAAATAAATTGTACTTGTTTTGGTCATTTTTGGGTTGTCAGCCTTTCTACAACAGAGACTCAGGATTATATGAGTGTGTTTCATCTTTTTAAATCATTACTACAAATATATGCAATATAATGGCTAATAATGCCAGGTTGGTTCTCAAAGCTACTATTAAAGTTATTATGTGATTGTATGGTATTGAAGTCAGATGCATGTAATGTCAAATCATGGGTTGGAAAGGCACGTTTGTAAAGCATATGTTTGGGTTGGCCAGAAGATCTGCTTACAACTCTTAAACAATGTTTTCCTTTTTTAGTTTTTTAGCCATAACTCTTAGATATGTTGTTATTTAGTTCTCTTTTTAATGAATTTTGGCTACCAATTCATGCATCTGTCTTTACTCAATTTGCAACCTATACTCTTACTCCTATTTCTGGCTAGTATTGCAATTTCATCACATGTATGACAGATAAATTCTAGAAGGCTGCTTTCTTTTCTTCCTCTATTGTCACTGAGCTTCACATTTGTCTCTGACATTATTCAGCAGTGTTCTTCTTGGTTCCATAAATACTCTGTTGTATTTCTATGCTTGAATTATCAGTTTTTACTTCTACTTAGAAACTTGAATTGTGGCTTTCACAGAATTTTCTCTCCAGAGGCGGCATGTGAGGTCATTGAAGCAGAAAAGCACTCTCATGTTTTTTATGAGGCAGAACCAGATATATGGATGGTGATGGTGTGCAATTGTGTACTCTTTTTTCTGTATACCTTTTGAACAAATGAAACTATTTTCGTATTAGTCTGATTTATTATGTTCAGTTTTGCTGCTATAAGTCTTATATTATCAGTCTAGATTGTTATAATTTTCCATGTCCATGTGTACTGGTGTGGTTTCCCTCTTTGACATTGGAGTCATCCTTATATTGTTTTTAATCCCTACTTATATAGGAGTTGTACAATTGGTCATCAGCTCATCTACTTTCTTGTAGTTTGTTTATTCTTGTGCACCAAAGGCTAAGCCCCTTTGAGAAATTTTTTTATCTGGTATAATGTGCTTGGGACCTTACGTACTTACAAGATGAAGGACCTGACCGTAAGATGATGATTTGTCATGTTCTATTCAGATAACTTATCAGTAGGTAAATCAGAATGATGGAGTATGTTATTTCATTTATATTGATCTGCTTGGGATGGTGGCCTGGGTATCTTGGAGATTAATTGAAGTTAACAACACCAATTCAGTGACCTAAGGTATAGTTTGATGGCTTGCTAGGAGATGAGAAATATTATATTTAAGCCAATAAATAAAATAAAAAGTAAACTTGAAACTTAGAAAGCAGTTACCTTATATCATATGCCTTCCAGCAATGGATTACGTCCTTGAGTAAAATGATGATAGTCCTGACCATACTGTGAAATAAGAAAAAAAAAACTTGTATTTTCCCAGTTTTTTTCTTTTAATGAATATTTTGTCGATCACATTTTGTTCGATAGATATATGATTTGGTCAAATGCAAATTGTTGAAATTTAGGTTTCTGAGGTCTAGTTGTTGTCCCTTGTGTGAAATTTTTATAGTAATATGAAGATGTCATTGTAGGTAGTGGAGAAGAGTAATGATTCTGAACCTATATGGCGGGATGATGCATTAAAAAAGGTTCTCAAGGAAATCCACTCACTTTTTGTAATGTTTCATGGATGCATAAGAGCAGTGCTTGAGAAAGAACCTGGGGGGGGACTGATCAGACGTCATTTGCATTCTTTTATCATGGATTATCTAAGGGGTAAGTCTTCATTCAACAGCATGATTATGAAATTGATTAATCCTAACTTTTCTTTCATGTTATGATTCAAAATATTTCATTGTAAGTCATAATTGTCAGCATTTATAAAGCGGTCTCCATGGGATAGTTGCTGCTGTGGTAATGGTGACGTTGCTGTATCAAATGGTTTCCTTTGGATCTGTTCTGTCTGAATGATGCTGAAGTAGCTGTATCTCATACCCTAATGATGCATTTTCTCTTTGAGGCAGATTTTTTTGGGGGGAAAAAGCTTCTTTTGCCATCATTCCATGATTGCTTAAAGGAACGTGGAACTGTGCAAATGTTGACAATAAGTCGGGAGGCTGCAATTGAGGTTCAGGTTAGATAAATTTAAAGTTGTCGTATATATGTGATATGATAAATGGCAAAAACATTCCAAGTTTAGTATTCTATAATTTCAGTATTGTCTGCCTCCATATTTTTCTCTGAAACTCTTCCACTGGATTTTCCTGTGATCATACTCACTCATTATCTATTTTCCTAGTTGCTGGGGGTCTGTTTGCATTTATGGTACCATGATTAGTACTATTTGCTTTACTGTGGTGAAATTTAACAGTATTACGAGCTTCCCAAGAATCAGTTTTTGACTTTGTTAGGTAGAGGTGGTGGGGTTTTACGTCTGTGTTAATGGTTGAGAATGCATTCCATAGTTGTCATCTGAAAACAAACGAGGTTACTATGAAGTCATCTATGCTATTATGGGCCTGTTTATTGATTTTGAAAGAATTAATTGTACATGAATCCATTTTATATTTGGTAACATTATTTGATAATTGATTATGTAGAATTTATTCTTCTTTGGATGATGTGTAAGAACATTACTTTTTAGTTGTAAAATACTAAATAGGGTAATAAACTAATTACATTAAAATCACGTGTTTCATAACTTTTGGATATTGTTTGTAAAAGGAAAAAAAAGGATAAATTTAAAAATAAAAGAAAATATATTGTCTCATTTATTTTGGCTATTTTTTCTCAAATAAAAATGTCTAATTTTTTCGTATAATTTAAATAGGATTTATAATAATCACCAAAAATAAAAATAAAAAATGGATTTATAAAAATTTCTGTTACTATTAAAACAAGGATAGTGAAGACCAAAAGAAAATAAAAGTGAGGTAAATTTGAGTATAATATAAATCTTAACATTTTTCTCTCTAAAATCCCAATTAAACTAAAAGCTACTCAGATTTTGGCCTTATAATTGATTATGAATGATTTTAAAAGTTCAATCAAGCATCTCTATAAAAAGCCCCAAATCAATTATTAGGCCTATAATTGATTTTTGAGGGTGTCAATTGCTATATCAAACAAGCACCATATGCTGGTGAGGCTACTGTTGGTGTCTTCTTGTCTTTAAATTGACGTACGCTATGTTTGGTCAGTAGGCAAAAGGTAAAATGGGAGAGGGGGAAAATAGAGATTAATTTAAACACAATATATCTAAATCTATTGTCATATTCTATATGCCTTTTTTCTCTCCTAATGTGACTATCTGACACTATTATAAATAGGAGAGTCTGTTAATGTCTTGATGACTGTAAGTTGACATAGGCTATGCTTGGTAGAAGTGGAATGGCCAGGTGGAAAATGATGTAGTAGGACCCAATATAAGTCTATATACGTTATCATTTCCCACATGCCCATTATCACATCTACGATGCATAGCCATATGTTTCGTTTTGGAGTAGGGAAAATGAAGGGGAAGGAAAGGAAATGAAGAATTATCTGCTTATTTCTGTTTTATTTTGGGAAGATAGCCCCTCATGTCCTTTCCATACCCCCCATTTTCCTTCTTTCCAACAAATCATTAATGTCATCATCTCAGCAATCCCCAAAAAATGGCCCATGTCTATCCCCAGACTTTGAGTTCAAAAATTTTTCTGGTAACTATCACACATCTTTTCTATCCAGTACTCCTTTTCTTTCTCCAACAAACTCTTTGATTAACACACAAACTCATTGACTTGACCATGCTATTACCTATTTTTTCTTTGGTCACTTATAATTATTCAATCTAATAACTTAAATTTAAGAAGTAAGAAATGTGGATTGACATGCATTGCAGGCACTAGTCACCTTTATGACCATCTTGAGTTTCTTTATTTGATCTTATTGTTTGATGGCATTATGCTTTGGGTAATAATTATAAATTATAATATCTTAGTGTTTATCTCCAGAGAGGTATAGGGTGTTTTATACTATAGATCTTTGGTCTATCTTGCATAACGAGGGAAAAAGTCAAGAAAGCTACATTTTGGTACATTCTTTTGGTCAACCTAATCCATGCATGCAAACAGTTCTTTCTTTTTTTGTTTTCCTTTTCAAGAAACAAGGTGCAGTTGTCTATTGAGAAACCCAAGGGCACCAAGTTATTTTAGATTTCATTCATTTGGAACAGTACTATGCTGTCTTTGTCATCAGTGGTTTCAAGATAAACATGTCTATATATATTTGCTGCTTTTCTTATTTAAGTTTCTCTGAACATATTTGTGTAGGTATTTGTGTACGTGTGTGTGTATTTGCTTGCTCCCAACTCCATGCATCTGCATAAGATACTTAATTATCTTGCATATATCTTTCTTTTTGCTTCATAAAAGAAGAAAATAAAGGAATGACGAAGGAGGATAAGATGGCCTCCTATAAAAGAGCCAAAAAAAATGAAAATAGCCAAACCAAACAAGATTATCAATGCAATGAGGCTCTTAAATCTGTCTTCATATCTCACAGCTTTTCTTAAAGTAAAAATGAGTTTAAATTAATGCAATGCCATTTTATTGAATTTATTTGTTTTGGTAGTCGCTTGTCAGGGTGCTGGAATCTTCTGCTGGAAACACTCCCTGCTACTCCTTGATTTTATTTCAAGACTTGCTGGTGTCCACAACCCTTATTCCTGTATGGTTTAATCTTGAAGTACAAATTTCCTTTTTTCTTTTTCTTTTTGTACAGAGACAGAGTATGATATGACTAGTTCTTGGTCACTCGTTTAGTTGCTGACTAATCTAAATTGTTGATTCTCTGTCAGGATGACACCATAAATTTATTTGCATATGCTGTTTTAAGGCTGACCCCACATGCTTTATCTCCTGGAGTAAGTTCCTGGTCCTACTTGCGCAAAGGAAATACCACATCCAATGTTGCCACTGACTCTAACTTGGCCCAACCTAGCTCTGTTTCTGAAAGCTTTTATGGGTCATCTGATATGTCCCCTGCTGGGGATAATCACTATCATGTTGTGAGGCCCTTACAGCATGACAAGTGGTCCAAGGGAAAAGATGGTTATCTTGTCACTGATTTATGGGGTGCTGAGGTTGGTACATGGGCATATGCTACTCCAACTGTTTGGCTTAGACAGACGGGGGAGAAAATGTATCTCTGTGCATATCAGCATAGAAGCCTTACTTTGATTCTTCTCATCCCCTCATCCTCCATTCTTAATGGGGAGCAAGGTGTGTCAGTGGTAAAGCAGCAAGTGCTTGAAAATGTTAGTCTCTTACCCTCAATAATGAAAACTTTGTATCCTGATGCTAAAGGTTTTACACATGTTATATCATCTTTATGCAAAAATGCTTTGTGAAACTAAAAATATCCCGCCTCCCAACCCCCACCCACATAGCATTAAACTTTGGGGTTCAAGTACATGGCAACTGTAAATCTGGGTGTTAGCTAGGTACTCATGCAAAGTGGTAGTTCTGCTTCATTTTGTACAACTTTTGTGCTTGCTTCCTCAAGTTTACTTCATGAGATAATTGCTTTGAAGGCAGAGTCATTTTTGGAAACTTCCAAAGTGTCTGTTATAGTTTTTTAGGTTTATATTTACACAGTCCTCTTTTACTTTGGCTGAGCATCATCTTTTTCTTCGCTGAATACATCAGGCATCACTTAAGATATTGAAAGTTGAAGAAAAACTATCAAAAGGATGGAGTGGTGAAAATGCATACCATGTCAGTGGGTACCGGTATCTATTAGTGGACGGTGACAGAAATGTATCCAGGGCTTCTCCAGCAGCAAAAGTTACAACTTTAACCAAGGTAACGCATCTTCTACATCGTTATGATATATGGTGAACCTAGGGGTTAACTCAGCACCCTGGCAAAAAATCCTGACTTCTGAATCCCAAAGTTTCTTGGGCTTCTCATCTGGTTAGGTGTAATAATGATATCAAGAGCTCAACTTTAATGCTTTTCCTCCATGTTACCGAAGGCCATGGTTGCTTAGAGCAAGGGCCTTTTGGGATGAAACTATGTTGGTTAAGATTTCCTCAATCACATGTTTCATTCACAAATTTAGACAACAGCATGAGAAAAGTAGCTGCTGGGTAATCTTTTGTGTTTAATGGAAGAAAGGAGATACCCTCTATAAATGCAAGCCAAGCCCAGCCCAAACATCACTTTGTCCCTCCTGTTAGCTTGGTTCATGTGCTTTTCAGCAACTAAAGATATCTCTGTCCCACTGACTTGCATGCGTGGGTATCTACTTTTGGTTTTGTCCTGTCTATGTGCTGTGGCTCTAGTTTGGACAGTCCCTATCTCTTTTTGATTGATTATTATACTAGCTGGTGTTAAACTGAGATTTACAGGGATATTGGAGAGCTCTTTTAAGCTACATCATTTCTTTTTTCCTTATGCTGAGTTGCCTTGTTCTGGTGGATTTCATATCCTCCTTTTCTGCAATCTTCTTTATATTGATGAATTCCTCCTTTATTGAAAGATGATTGTGGTGAAAATTAAGGAGTGATAAAATAATATTTTGTTATAGGTTATTTGTTTTAGTAAATGAAAGTGAGAAACGAAATAGTTCAGTTGAGGACCAGATGTAAGGAGCATAGCATAATTAATTAAAATAAGGTTTCTGACGGAGATGACTTCAACATGTGCAATCTTAATCAACACAAAATTTCCTTTTTCTAAATCAAGTGCCTCCTGGGACACAAAGTATAAAGCGGTCTTCCAGCTTCCTATATCATCGTTATTTTATGACGCATGATTGCCCAATGTCAGCATAACACGGCAAAGCAAGGCACTGAACTAATTTTGCTTATGGTGACTTATTCCCAGCAGGACAGTGTAGATATAGCTCCTGCTTAAAGCTATGCATGGATCATTTTCTATATTAGCTAAAACTTTAACCCCTTCTTTGGAATCGCGAAAACATGAGATTTCAATTCATTTGGAATTTGGATTCATGTGTAAACTTGTTCATGAATCCAATTCCAAATGAATTGAATTCTAGTTTTTTGTGATTCCAAATGAGGGGTAAGAAACAGTGATTGGCAGGATTTGTCTTTAGTAATCATTGTATCCTTGATATGTTGAATAGAATTTGATTTTTGTTGTTATATGATGTTGGCTTCAGTCAGTGTTTTTTTAATTTTCATTTTTTATGTGATTAACATTTTCTAAATTGAAAGATATGGTTTGTCATTCAAATCTTGAGAGTTTCACTGAGATTCAGATTTTAATGTTGGTATGTGGTAGTGGGTAAGAGTGTGTACTATTGGTATTGGATCGTGGGTGATAACTTCTTATCAGGTCCATACTAACTTGAGAACTATTTACATTTATGGTCTGGTGTAGGAATCTATGCTTGCTATGAATAAGGTTCGGCAAGAGGTTGAGTTGGAAAAAAGTAGAGCAAAGCAGGATAGCTCTGGTTGTGAGAAGGATCTTGAGATATCCCTTAGAGCCAAAAATAATGCCTGGGTTATTGCACGAGTTACAAAGGGGAAGGAGCTTTACATGGTTTTGGAGAAAGCCAATGAAACCCTTCTCTATGCCGCAGATGCTGTAGAGAAGTTTAGTAACAGGTATCCAATTGGTCTCCAATCGTCGATGTGCTTAGTGGTAGTGTTCGTCTCATGCACGAATTATCCTTGATATACTGTGAACAAAAACAAAAAGAAAACTTGAATTCCTTATCAATTTTAATTAATCACCTAGTTGAAAAAAGAATTCCGTCCTTTGACATGTTCTTTCTTTTCCTTCTGGGTGCTCAAGTTTTCCATCTTATGTATATTGTTGATGATTAATAGTTATATTATGAAATAAGTTTGATTTTTCGAGAGCATTAGGGCTATAGGTACCTCCTCCCATCTTGAGAAGAGGTGGACGGTGAAACCAGAGGAAAAAACTAAACTAAGACATTTGAGATTGTGACACCAATCATTGTTCTTCCTACCAAAACCGTCTTCTGCATATTGCTAAACTGAATGGAAAGATTCTGAGTGTAATTTTCTCTTGGCTGAAATTTGCAGGTATTGCAATGGAGCTTTTTCTCTAGACTAGAAATACATTCTTAGATGGAGGAATAGCTGACTTAGCATTTTCTGATCTTTCTCCTCTGTAATGACTAGCACTTCTCCGCTGTTGCTAACAAGGAGTTGTATGTATATCCCTCCTTGTATAATAACTGTTTTCTGTTAATTATTATAGAGGTATTCATTTGAAACTCTCTCATTTAAAACTCTCTCTCTCTATTTTACGGAGAAAGAAATTGTTCTATTGATTGGATGGATCACAATAACCTGTTCCAAGGATGTATACGGTTAATGTAAGAAGGGAAAATAGTGCGAAGTATACGGTTATTTGAGAGCTGCTAAGATTTTTTTTTTTTTTTTTAAGTGTTCCAAGGATTACTATATTAATTTAATCCGGTCTCAAACGTAACTGCAAAGCACGAGGGTTTGCAGATAAGAATAGTCATCCGATTGTGACCATTTTTACCTAACCAAATCCTTTTGTTTTTTTTTTTCTTTTTTTTAGAATCCGCCTGGGGAAAATGTTTTCTATGTTTATTTTGTTTTTATTTTTATTTTCATTTTTTTGAATATATGATTGAAAATATTTTCCTTTGTTTTCTGAAGTTTATTTTTATTTTTAGTTTTTTTAAAGGTGATTGGTTTTTCTTCAAATGCAATATTTATTTTAATCTCAAATCAATAATTATGAAATGATTCATGGGTGTTATGGTGGGGTGAGTAATAATGGTGGAAATAATTGTGATTTTGGAGTAGTTTTGACAAATAATAATGAAAATGGATGTGGTAAGAAGTGAGTTGTTGATTATGATAGTGATAGTAAATGATGTTGGAGAAAGAGTTGGACAATGTGGTAAGTGATTATATGATTGATAATTATGGATAGTAATGATTGATGATGAGTGATTGTGGAGGTGATAATGGCGATAGTTATAGTGGAAGTAATGTTAGAGGTAGAGATGGTGATGATGAAGATAGTGGCAACAATTGATGTAACAAGCTAATATCATCTTGATTAACTTGAGGTCTTATTAAATTACTCCCCATTCATAGATTGTCTCATACTAATTATGTAAACTATATAATATCTGTGCACATGAGTGATGTGTAATTTTCTTTTTAAATATATATCAACTACAACGGAAAGTTGCAATCTTATGAAATCATTATCGTCCTCATTGTGCTAAATACCAAAAGTCACCATATCCAATGTCTGAAGAACTAATCTTTATGTCGTAGTAGTGGGGATAGGTAAAATTATCATGATGAGGTTGAACTTACATGTTGCTCACATTTGACATCGTATGCAAGTTGGCATTTATGCAAATCTATAGATAATACATAGCAGAAATAAATGTGTAAGGTTCCCGTTGAATAGTTCATAGTAGTTATCAAAATATCTTCATATATTGACATCTCTTGATAGATAGGAGCAATATCTAAAAATATTTAAAAATTGATGGTAAGTCAGATGGATTTAGTAAATAAAACTTCATACAAACTATTTTAATAATCATAATAGTCTTGAGTATCCTATTTCTTAGACACATCACATGCAACACTTACATACAAGCATGCCTCACTTCCTATCTCCCTTAATTACTTGAGTATTCTTCCTAGTTTTCGCATAGTCAAGCTGCATATGTATAAAGTTATAGCAAAATCGTAATACACAAGCATACTATGATACAATCGTTATTTACAAGAATAATTAACTTCCATGGTGTAATCGTTCTTCTTAAACATATTGGCTTTTATGACATAAATCACTAATCACAAACATACCACTTTCATGGTATAATCGTCATTAACAAACATAACTTTACATATTCAGGTTTACAAACTTCTATATTAAGCATACTAACTTCCATAACACAGACTCACGCAATATAAGTAAGTGGCTTATAATTACGTAAGTAGTATCAAAACTTGTAAATGCATAAATGTAAATTTCCACTTTATTTCTTTTTGTCTAGCATTATTTGTCTCTTCTCATCTTTATCCCTCTATAACCAACCTTATTCATTCCTCCTCATTTATATAACACTTTTACATACAATTATTTCTCCTCTATCAATCTTGCCATATACATGAACTTTTTCTCATTGATCACGCGACCATTATTCAACAAGTGTGATTATATATTTTTCTTAAGTATCACTTTATTCTCATCTGGATCTCAGAATTGTCGGAACCTCCATAGAAACACTGGAATTTTAGAAAGAAACTCATAGCCTTTTTAAAATAAGGGGTTAGGCTAAAAATACATATACATACACATCGTAGTTTATTCGATTTAATTTAACCATATATAATGTGAGTTCTTTAATCCAATTGAGTACTACACAATTTCCTAGATTTAAATTCTGTTCTTTAATCCAATTGAGTACTACACAATTTCCTAGATTTAAATTCTTACTCTTGCACTTAAGCCCAATATTGTGGACTTATTATTTTCCTTTATTTATTAATTTAGGCCCATATCACATATAACTAATATAAGATAAGCATACCAAATCAACTTGATGCCACATAGCTTATTTGCATATCACCTTATGAAACAACAATTTGGATCCGCATTTGCCATTCCACATGATTTTAGTAAGTAGGTGAAGGAACATTTTGTCCTTATTGGACCTTTAGACTTTGTCCAAGGTGGCCCTTTTTGGGCTTTCCTTCACTTTCACAAAATATTTAAACAAGTTTGTAGCTCATTCAATCAAATAATGCATGCAAAGCCACAATGATAGTTTGAATTCAAACATACACTCACTAAACACTTTTGATTAGAATTTAAACTATTTCTTGCTCCTTCCCTTACTCATCATCGAACCACCTAGGATTATTTTTATAGATTTTTTAGTTTGATCACTAAGCATTCATGCAAGTAAATTCATGTAATTTTTACCACTACTAAAAATTAAACATGCAAATACAATATTATTCAAATTTCAAATTCCTCTCATGCATTCATACCACATGGCCGAAACGTACACAAGTCATTTCTTCAAATTTTTAACTCCAAGATTCGAGATTTTGCTTATACAAAATTATTATTAAGTATATGCTAACATGCAAGATTATAACTCAAAACCAAAGGAAGTTTCCTTTCCATGGCTGAGACATGTACCTTCCATATCACTAAAAAATTTTGTCATACAATCCAAGATTTCACATATACAATTTCATTATTTTGTAGAGACCTTAACATGCATAATCATCATTTAAACATGCAAGTGGATATCATTTATGATCATATTTATCATACACATGGTTTCAACCTTACAAAATCACATACTAGCAAAACTTTAAATCTATTTTTCCCTATTTCCTTCTTACTAGCCAAAGCCATTAAATAAGATTTGACTAACAAATTTTCTTCCTTTCTTTCTCTAGGGCACCTAAACCCCTATCATACATGCATAGGTCCATTTTTCACAAATTTCAACATGCAAACAACCCATTTGAGTTTTATTAAGAGTGAACTACTGAGTTTTTATAAAAACCAAACAATGGAACCCATTATACCCCTAAGTGGTCAAAACTTCCTATTGGTTCTAAGGTGGAGATTTGAACTCTTGTTTTCGTGATTTAAACTTGCAAAGGTAAATTTTTACATACCTACTTTTACACATTCAATTGAATTTTTATGGATTTAAAGTTGATCTTTCACTTATATTTTAAGAGGACCGAACCCACTACCCATGCTGGGTGAAAAATTAATTAATGAGTTAAAAGACATAAAAGTAAGCTTTTAGAGAAAGTCTTCACCTTGGGTGACGAAGAGGAACTTAAGGGAGTATAAGTTCTTTAATCCTCCAAACAAAAGACTCAAAATCAAGGACATACAATGGAGTTCAAGGGACAAATAGAATAAAAGATTACTAAAACATAAAGATCAAGGGACATGCACTTAATCAAAGATGTGAGTTTCTACCTCTAGAATGATGAGCGATTTGGTTAAGGAAGGAGTTTTGGAGAAATCTAGTTCTCTTTTGAAAGGCTTGGCAGGATATGGTAAAGAAGAGCAGGGACTTCTCTTGCAAGTGTGATTGAGGGAAAAGTTAACAATTATGTGAGTGGGAAAATAATTTGAAGACAACACATCCCTCCTTACTGAAAAGCACCCTCACCTATTGATGATGGGATTCTCTCCCTTTTAAATGGTACCAACCCTTATTAGCAAGGTATCTACCCTCATACCTTTATCTTATCTATGCTTAATAAGCTCCCATTGATAGGGTATCCAACCTTATCTCTTAAGTCTTATCTTACAAGCTTCTTACTCAAGTGAGTTGCATTGTAAATGAGCTAACCCATTTCATGGAGGGCCCATTAGCACCTTCCTTTAGGGGAGGCCAAATTGGGCCTTCCTCTCTGTTTTTTTGTTGCTTATTTATTCTAGTAGTCCAATAACCCAAAGTTCACTTAGACTAGTTTTCTTTTTGTAACCAATTAGGTATCATTTTCCAAAAATAAAAAAAAAATAGTATTTAAGGCTCAATTGCTTCCCAAGGCTAATATGGTTTCAAACTCATATTCCTACGACTAATCATATTTTCTAATTAAAATTTCTTTTCATTCTAATTTTCTTAAAATTGCAAAAGTTAATATAAATTACTCAACAAATTATGGTTATATTCACACAATTAATATTTTCCAAAATTTGATGAAATTTCTAAATATATTTCTATACTTTCCAATGCCTCAAGGCCCATAAATTTATATTTCATTTCCTCCGTACAATTTTAAGATCTCATTTTTGAACATAATTATAAATTAAACAAATAGTATTCCCAAATTTTATGTACGATAAATAAATTCTAAAAATTGCCTCATGCCTTAGTGTCACAAACTAATCTTGTGAACCAATTTGATAGACAAACATACTCAGTTTCGGATAAAATTTGGTATAAAAAATAAGCATGAAGAGGAGACCTTGTAATGCGAATTTGGGAGCAAATGCACTTGTGTATTATTTTTTATATTTTTCCTATTTAGGGGTATTTACATTTTTTAAGCATGAATCCTTTATCTAGTGTAAATTGGAAAATATATAGTTGCGATCCTTGTATTTTTATCTTCACATCCATATAAGATGGTACATTAGAACCCTTTAAAGGTAGGAGAAAAACCCTTATAACAACTTGAAAAAAGTACGTCTACTTGTGCTATTAGGATTTTAGCTTAAAATGCTCTTTAGAAGGCATGTTTGGTGACCTGTGTGAGCACTATAACACAAACTAGGAATTAGAGTGTGGAGGCTCCTCCTACACACTCAACTATATAATGAATCATATATTAATAAGATGGAATTATCCCCTTCCTTATTTTAAAAGTTCCTTCTCGATGTGTACTAGAAGCTAATTATATGATGCATTCTTTGAGACTCAGTATGCATGAATACTTCGACTGCAGGCTCATATTTGCCTATGGACATATTGTGCATAGGATTTTGATTGTAAGGGCAACAAAGTCCACAATGTCTTATTTATCTATCTGAGTGTGACTTAAGTTTATTAAAAGGCTGACATGTTAGCTAAGAGTTGGCAACATGCAGAGTATAACATGGCTAGAAGAGCTACCAGCCTATGATAGTTGGTATTAAAGCTCGGTTGTTCTAGAGAGAAGGCTAAGTGAGCTACAATTGGTAGATTTAGCTTGTTGAAAGCATATAAGGGTTATGAGTGAAGCAAACACTCGTCAAAATAGTGAGGAGATGTTGCTAAGGACTTGACTAAGATGGTAGCAAGAGGTTGAAGCAACTCAAGGGCTAGTATGCAAAATATTGCATTCAAGGGAATGTAATTGAGGTATTGAGTACAAGCATGTGCAGAAGTTGATAGGCTTGTTGTACAGCATAGAACATTGATTATGCACTCATTCATAATAGCATTCTAAAGAATGCAAAACTATCTTGTTAAGAAAGAAAGATAGAAAAGATATTATTATGAAGTTATGCTCTACAATGAACCAAGCATATGTATTTATAATAAAGATGTGTACAAGAGATAGAGTTTAAATAGGACTCTAATAGATCTAGACTTATCATTTATCTTAACCTACATAGGCTTATCACTTATCTTACATAGGCTTATCACTTTAACTAACTTATTCACTAACATATCTAAAAGGATGAGAAATTTGACGGCCTATCTAATAGGAGGAAACTCGAGAGAAGCCTTGGTCTTGCAAAGAATGCTTGATCACATCCATAAGGGACATATGAGTTATCAGAAAAGCCTAGAAGGTGAAGCCATGGTTGTGCAAGAAAGTGTGGTCACAATAGACATGTGAGACATCCTGTAGAATGACACATCTAAAGAAATACGCTGAATGGACAAATCTTATTAGAGAGTCCAAAATCATGTCAGAAAGCATAAATCTTACTCGAGTAAATTAGAAGGGGAAAAAGATCTATGAGGGATAAATACAGTATTGCGAGGATGTAAAATGAGATGCTAGAAGAGCTAGCACATCATGGTCACATGACATGTAGCAATGATACAAGGTGTAGTGAGCTAGAGCTATATAGTTACGTGGCAGAGTAGCAACAATGACACAAGGTGTAGTAGGCTAGAACTACATAGTTGCAAGGAAAACTTTGTGATAATGACTATGAAATTCATAGTTGCTCATGCACAAGTAAAGCGAAGCTCCAGTTAAAGTGGAGGATACTTTATGTTTAACCTTCAATAAGTTGTTGATGTGGGGGAGCCATCAGGAGGATGCGCTCGAAGGATTCATCAGGAAGATGAATTTAGACTAGGCTATGAGGGCCTAAACATCGAATGATGTTGCTTGAGAAGTGCCAATAAAGGACAACGATCATCAAAAAAATGGCTAGAAGGGCTAAAATGTAGCAAGTGGTTATGAAGGTCATCAGAAACAAACAAGGAAGGGTCGTAAGGGCCAAGATGCTAGATTGCATCAACTTCGAAAAGATTGTGATGGTCAAGATACCATAAGGGTGTTAATTTAGAGAGGATCAAGAGGATCTGATTAAGTGTGTGAGTGGTGTAGTGAAGTATAGTGGATTGATCAAATCAGAAGCAAACTTGTAAGCAAGATATAGGACTTGTAAGCAAGCCATGTTTTGTCAATAAAGAATGAGACTTGCATCAAAGCAAGGCATAAAACTTGCATCTCTCACCTTAATGGAATGAAACATTGGATGTGGAACTATTTGTCAATAGGTGGTCCAAAATACAAAACAAGCATACAAGTTATAAAGGTAGCACACACTTAAGCTACAGATGTAGTGAGTCAATAGCTGTGTAAGGATGGTGTGTATGCTGACTACAATGATAGTGAGACAAGCACAAGTTGCAAAAGTGATAGCTTAGATGCTGTAGAAGCAATAGGACATAAGAAGTTGCAGAGGTGACAAACTGAAAAGCTATGGAGTCAGTGGCACACAAGCATATGTTAGGACAATGAAGTAGAGTCTACAAAGGTAGATGACAAAGTCTGTAGAGGCAGTATTGCCTAAGACACCAAAGTTGCAAAGGTAACTACCCAAAGATTATAGGGGGAAACAAATGTTTAATAGTGCAAGTTCAAAAAAGCAAAGCTAAGAGGAAGTCAAGGGATGAGTTGACAAGTAGTAGAAAAACAACTATCCTAAAAGCTATATTTGGATAAGGGTTTTATTCATCAAAGCCTCTCAAATAATGTTAACTTAAAGAGACAAACATAAAGCAGTCGATGGGGAAGCTCAAGGGAAGCAAGCTAAAGACTAACATGAACATTCAAGAAGTAAGCCTTTATAGGAGAAAACCTTCATGAAGGCTGTGTTAGATTGAGGCGTTAATGAGGGCATTGACATTTGAAGTAGGAGAGAATGTCACAAGCTAACCTTATGAATCAATTTGGTAGGCGAACATGCTTAATTTCAAATGAAATGTAGCTTAAAATCTAAGCATGAAAAGGAGATCATGTCATATGAATTTGGGAGCAAATGCACTTATGTGTTTATTTTTCATATTTTTCCTGTTTTAGGGTATTTATATCTTTTTAGTATAAATCATATGTCTAATATGACTAGAAAAGCACATGATTGTGATCCTTGCATCTTTTATCTCTACATTCATATGAAATGGCACATTAGAACCTTTCCAAGCTAGGAGAAAAACTCTTATGTTAACTCAAAAAAAGTATATCTATTTATGCCATTAAAGCTTAGGCTTGTAATGCTTTTTAGGGGGGACACAGGTGGGTATTGTGACATGGGCTAAGAATCTATTAATGGTAAAATTTGATTAACCAGAAACCCGATGAGTGTAAAAGAGTGAGAGAGATGAAGAGAACGAGAGGAAGAACAAAAAGACACCAAAAGTTTTTATTATGGTTCGGCTAGTATCAAGTATTGATTCCTATGTCCATGGTACTTTTATTTCTCAATTTTTTCTACTAAGAATAATATTTTTACAGTAGGTTCTTTCTGGGTCTAAAAGTTGGCTCTCCCCATACAATAATCTTAACCCGTATTTTAGTTGATGGGGTGTACAATCTTAATATATTCTAGAAAAGGAAAAATAATAAATTAAATACAAGTTGATTTTTGTAAGTTGGTGTCTGTAAGTTGGCCATACAAGTTAGTATTTGCAAGTTGGTCCCTCCTCGAGTTTAACCACTACGAGTGTGCTCCAACCTGCCGGCTAGAGCTCATTTTCAATGAGATAGAGCTTCTCTTCAGGTTAATAGCAACTTGAGTTCATCTCTTAACAAACTTGTGCCTTGTTCCAGTGACCTTGATGCTAGTTTAAGCTGAGTCCTTATCTGCTGGGCTCATCTATTGGGCTTTTGCCAACCTATTTGCATGGTCTCAAAATACTCATAACATCAGGCCCCCCAGCTCTTAATTCATTTTACAGACTGGGAGCTGTAGTTTACCAGCAAAAGTCTGCACTTAGAGTCTATAGTGTTGTCATTTCAGACTTCTATCCTATCATTTTATCCATGCCAAGGCATGCATTTAATGCGCATCTTTCATAACTGTTGGTGTGTTAGCCTTGCTATTTGCTAGATTGTTAGATCAAAAGTAGTTAATTAGTCTACAAGCCTATTGATGAGGCCAGATGAGCCATATAAGGCTTGAAAAAACTTTTATTTTTCAAAATGACCAGATGGGTGCATTGGTTGAGCCCCCCAGGTTTTTGATTATCTAGATCTTAGATGAGACATGCATGGCTTGTTGCATAGGAAGTTCACATGGATAATTCCTTTTTGAAGATCCTGGAAAGTTTTGTATAGATTTCATATCCTCCTCATGGTGATGCTGACGAATTTAGTTCTTCCATCTTTGTTCTTTTTCTTCCTTGAGAGGAAAATGAGGAGAAGTTTGAGAGTAACTTAGCCGGTGACCTAAGTGATGGATGGCTTGCTTATCAGATATGTCGATCCTTTAGCCCTCCAGGGGTTCAGCTTCTAGAAATTAGCCCTCCTTCTGGGAGATAAATGCTATAGACTAATTTTGATCTGTATTTTTGAATCTATACATTTTCCTCATTGAACGAGGTTTTTTAATGAATTTCTCATATTTCCTTACTTTTCTAAGTATGCCATATTGGATGTTTAATAGGTTGTAGATGACCGTATGTAGTCAACTTGAATAAGGTCCTGTAAACTATGACTTAATAAAACATTAGTTGAAATGTATGCTCAGTAAGTCAATCAACTTTAGTTAATAGAGCATGATTAAAAAAGGATATGTGTCAAGTTGAATGGCTAGTAGATCGCATGAAAATTATGCCTTAGCATGAGATGAGTGCCCAGGTAGGTCGCATGAGAGCTGCACCTCAACTAGCACCAAATTAAAGGGGTGAGTGCTCACTATCGAATTAGTAAGGTGAGAGCTTTACTGTCGAGTCAGTGGGGCGAGATCTTGGTAAGTTGCACAGATGCGCCTCTGGGTATTAGGCTGCATGAATGCGGGGCCAAATAGTAGGTTACATACATACAGTTCCAAGTAGTAGGTCGCATGAATGTAGTGCCAGATAGTAGGTCACATACATGTGGTGCTGAGTAGTAGGTTGCATACATGCAGTGCCAGAAAGTAGGTCACATATCTGCAATGCCGGGTAGTAGGTCGTATGAATGCGGTACCAAATAATAGGTTGCATACATGTGATGCCAAATAGTAGGTCATATACATGTGGTGTCGAATAGTAGGTCGCATGCATGCAGTGCCGGTTCTTTGTAAGTACGTCAAGTTGAATGCCCTTTCCGACTTAGAAGGGTGATTGCTCGCTTCTAGACTAGTGGGGTGAGCAAATGTCTTGCATTCCAAGCCTAGGGAACTTCAGTTCCATTCGTATTTGTTAAGCAATAAGCTCCATTTCCTAAATCTTCCTTAAAGATGTAAAGGCCTTCTTAGTTTGGATCTAGTGTCCTGTTACTAGCCTTACAAGTTCTAGAAAGAATGAAGCATAATACACAATCAGCAAATTTTTAGGCTAAACTTAGACCTTTCTGTATAGCATTTTGTTGAAATCTCATTCAACATATAGTCCTGAAAATTTAATAGAAAACTTATGCACTTTTACTAACTTCTAAATAACATTACAGAATCATATGGTTTTTATAGCATATGCTTTCTTTTGCTTGGGACCCTACTATGGTTACTGATGTCATTGTCTTGTAGGTTGCACCACATAGTTTTTTAAGTGACCTCTCTTGATTAGATCCTCAATTGTATTTTTGAGTGCCCGATAATTCGAAGTACTGTGCTTGACCTCATTATGATAAGCACAAAACTTGGTTGTGTCTCTGTACTTGTAGGGAGTCCTTATGGGGTTAGGCTTCCCAAAGTCTTCCTTATCTTTCTCTGTTGTAAATATCCTATCCTAAGAGTCTAATAAGACACTATAGTTGTTATGACGACCTTAAGGTCATTTAGTTTTGGCCTTCTTTGCAGGCTGGTTATCAGAGTTATCCTTGCTATTCCCATCATTGCTCCTCTTTTTTTTTTATCAGAGCTGTTTACCTCGTCCTTATGATCGAACTTCTTTAGGCCAAAGGTCTCCTTCCACCTGATCTATTTGGTAACTCGTTCATAAAACTTACCCAGGTTCCTTGTTGGAGACTTGTATATGTTCTTATATAGCTTTCCATCTTTGTGGAGTCCTGCTGAGATCACTGTTAGGATACTCTCATCAAATGGATTCTCCACATTATTGACCTCATGTTTGAACCATGTGATGTAGTTTTTCAGCGATTCATTCTTTTGCTACAAGACCGTTGCAAGGTGGTAGGATGGTGCGAGTTGCCTTCTTAATGCTTTATATTAAATAATGAATCTTCTTTGACATTTTTTCCAATTGTCAATGTTATGAACTGGGAGATTCCTGAACCATATTCGAGGTATGTCTCCTAGCAAAGTTGGGAAAACATGACACTTGATTAAGGGATTGGTTGTCTGAAATCCATCTGTACATTAAATGCATCTAGGTGGTCACATGGATCACTATTCCCATTATATTGTGGGATTGTGGGGATTTTAAATTTGTGAGGGAGAGGCTCCGTCTCAATCTCTTTAGTGAATGGTGTCCTATCCTCATAGCAATCTTGATTATCCTGAGCCTGAGGACATTTTTCTAATTGCTTCACCCTCTAAAGTAGCTCCTCTACCATCAGGTCTTGTGTCTTAAATCATCAGCTGGAAGATCATTCGCTCCTTTTTGTTTCCTAGTCATGGAAGTAGCGATCTGAGGTGTGTCCCTGACTAGTCTTGTTTGAGCTTTCCACCCGATGTGAATTCCCACGTCACTGATTATAATTCTTATGCGCTTGGTGGACATCTGTTCTTGGTTGTAAATTGGAAGAGCGAGCTAAATCAACACGCTGAAGGACTCCTTTGGGTGCTGTGACCTCAACTTGCTTTTGCGCACCTAGGGTTTGTGCTTACGTCAGCACTTTAATTGCCTCAGCCAGTTTTCTTACTGTGTTCTCAAGTGTTTCTTGATGTTGATGCCATGTTTGCACTTCATCAACTCTGGAAGCAATTATAGCAGGCTAGCGATAGGCCATTAGGGGGAAGCCAGTGGCGATACCGGTAATTGGGACGATGGATATGCCTGTTGTAGGGAAGGTTAGTTCCCGCTGCTGTTGTATGTGACCTTCTGGCTGGTTGACTGGATTGTTTGAACTTTTGGTGGTTTTTCCTCTAGCCATCACGCTAGTAAATTAACCAAAGTGTAGTATAGGGCCCTTCTTCTACCTCCAAAATGTTAATGACAAAATTCAATCAACCAGAAAAGTTCAGTAAACCCCAAACTGCAACTTGGTGAGTGTAAAAGAGTGAGAGAGATGAAAAGAATAGGAGGAAGAACAAGAAGATATCAGAAGTTTTTAACATGATTTGGCTAAAATTAAGTGTTCATCCTTACATCTATGGTAATCTTATTTCTCAATCTTTTTTGCTGAGTATAATATTTTTACAGTAGGTTCTCTTTGGGTCTAAAAGTTAGCTCTCCTCGTACAATAATCTTAATGTTAGTCTGAATAGGTGCCCTAGGGCCAATTTGATTGGGCTTTATTGCATCTATGACTGTGCATTCTATGTTGATTTGGATATTAAAGATTAATTATTCATCCTATATTACATTCATTGTGCATTACATATTATAGTTGAAGTCCATGGTGAGAAGTTAATTTATTTAATCAATCCTATAAGGGGTTATGGGATTGTGAAGGTGATTGTTAATGATATAAACTTCTGCAC
>JANHAO010002731.1:0-27865 GCA_026873985.1 Saraca asoca
TTTGAGCAAAATAACTAAAATGCTCAACAATTTATATACCATTTAATTGGTAATAGAAAAATAAAACATTAAATTAAATGGCCAAACTATGCACAAAATATCAAAAATTATACATACAAATAGACAATTAAAGTTTGTACTAATTTCCCAAAATAATAACCCCATGGAAATTGTAATATTCATAATAAATAACAAAAATTATAAATATTTATATTTTTTATTTTTTTCCAAATTTTTTTTTCAAAAATTAACCCAAAATTAAATTCTAGGCAGAAGCCCATAAAATGCGGCTCAAAATCAAAATATATCACTGTATATTACAACCTCGAGAGCTTAAATTGGAGACCTTCAGGTTACAATACCAACACACTAACCATTACACCACAACAGTCTCAAGTGATTATAAAATACTATGTTCTATTTAAGGCCCCTAAACGACGTCATTTACGTCGTCTTCAACCTCCAACCGGGTTACCTGACCCGAAACGGATCCGAAATTAAATCCAGTGATTTTCCAGCATTTTCTTCATCGAAAACTCCCATTTTAATGCCCAGAAATATTTAAAATCCAAAAAATTAATGATTTCACAACTCAAAACTTAATGAAAACAAGTATAAACATAATTCCAGAATTTTTTTCATAAAACAGGGCAACTTCTTTGAAAAATTTTCAACAAAACTTTACATCAAGGCAAAGGTTCAACCATGCTTTGATACCAAATGAAAAACAAAACATCCTATACATGCTTCTAAAGGCATATGAAACATAAGGATAAAACAATAAAACTGAAAGCGGAAGTGAAAACATACCTCCAGCCATTGATGTAATCGAGTTGAGTTTTGATTGAATTTTTCCAAAAGGTTTCTCACACTTTCTCTCTGTAATCTGATGGTCTATGAAAACTTGCCAAAAAGCAGTGAGAGGACCCCTGAATCATTTTTTTATAACAGCCTTTCTTCCATCAAGAAAAGACTAAACCGTCACCATGGTATTAAATGACCATTACAGCCATGGTAACGTAAAAATAAAACGTAATGCACCAATCTTCAAAAATTGAAAAAATATAACGTATGCACCATTTCTGAATTGGCAAAACGTTACATGAAATGTTTGTACAGGATTGGATCATAAGAAGAATTGAATGCATGTTGCTGAAATATAATTATTCAATATATGTATGACATTCATATTGTAATTGACATTCAAATTTTGATATGTATGTCTAGTGTCATTGTTGTTGTTAACATTTATTATTTTGGCCATATATTATAATTTAAGTTCTTATTTATTAAACTATATTATCCAAGTGGGAGATTGTTAGAATTTTCCTATGTGGACTACTATAGTTTAATTAAATCATATATTATTTGATTGAATGAATATCACAATAATTAATTATTATGAGTTAATTAATTATATAATTAAATTATTAGACCTATAATGACATCTAGATTATTGGTGGATTTTAGTGGTGTGAGCCTTATTACTAGGATAATGATGATGAGTCAATTAGTTCAGTAGGATTGTAACAAGGCATATTTATTGAAATTTTAAATTTAGTTTTTTCTCCTTTTTTCCTATTAGGATTATAAAGAGTAAATCTGCTAAATGAGCATTTTGTTGTTATGAATTTTCATGTAATGTGGTGTATGATTTTATTATTATTAATTAAATTTATATATATAAATGTGATATGATTCAATAGACATGATAAATTAGCTATTGTAATTTATCTAAATTTTTTTCAATAGTATATGGCATGTCATTCATCCCGAAAATTTGTTGTATCATTGACTTTGTATATGGTTTGACTTACTTCTGGCAAGTGTATAAGCTTTTTCCTTTTGTATATTTATTGGCAGTTTTGCATGTCTGCCGGGGTTTTTCTTCCCCAGCCAATTTCTTTTATGGAAAGATGATAACTTAGCCATCTCTTTGATCAGATATTATTTCTGGACCAAAGCTTCATTATCATATTGATGTCCACGTCTTTAGATTTTGATTTTGTCTCATGTTCATGTTAATTTGAAATTGACGCTAAGCATTCATATTGAATCTACTACTGTTATGTCTTGTATAGTAGGGTCTGATAGATTTTAGATGGGCATGTATTTTAGTTTGAAGTTTGACCAGTTACAAAAAGCAAAGCTCCAACACTTGTAATCTAAAGTCTCGTTTGTTTTTCAGATTAGGAAATCATGAGCTGTTTGATAACTGTTTTTAAAAATAATTTTTTATTTTTAAAAATAATTTATTATTTTTAAAATAAAAAAATCTATTTAGTAAAATTATTTTTAAAAATAATTTTAAAAATTTTATTCTGAAATTCTATTTTAAAAATTATTTTTAAAAATAATTCTAAACTATTTTAAAAAATAATTTTTAAAAACAAAAAAACAAAACAAATTTTCAAACAGCCCCGTGTTCTCTATGTCTATCAAATTGAATTCCATTTTCCAGCCACAAACCTCAGCCATCACAAAAACTATTTGCAAATGACATCTCAGGCCCACATGGCCCTTAACATAACTGTTTTTTTTTTTTAAAAAAAAATTGCTGCGTTACGCTAGTAGTACAAAACTCAGTACTACTTCTACTTAATATTTGCCGTTTGTATAGACTTTCCACGTCAGTATGGCCTTTGTGTTGCCCCACTAACCCCCCTCCCATTCTTCAGTTACCGTTTCTCCATTTCTTCGTCGCTGAAAAAGCCGTTGTAGACCGCCGCCGTAAACCAATGCGTCTGCCGTCTTTCTGCCGCCTGATCAAAGGAATAAATCAAAACGCCTGCAACTTATGAAATTCAAACTCTTCCGCAGACAAAACGGAGGCAATCGAAACCCTTTTGTGTTGCCCTTTCGCGTTCCTGGGCCTCGCAGCATTTTGACATCAATATTTCAGATAATAATTGATAAAAATGTCGATGTTCCAAGCAAGAACATGGCTTTCCAGAAGTTTCTCAACTCTCTTCTCTAACCCTTTGCGGGTCTGTGTAGTTGGAAGTGGTCCTGCTGGCTTTTACACTGCCGAGAAGGTAAACCCTTAGCTTGCCTTTGTTTTTAGATACACGGTTTGTGAATTATATTCCTGAAATTTGAGAATTTTGAGTACTAAATGATTGTTCATTGCATTGCTAGATGTTGAAGTTGCACCAAGAAGCTCAAGTTGATATTATTGATAGGCTGCCGGCACCTTTTGGATTGGTTCGGTCTGGTGTTGCTCCTGATCACCCTGAAACAAAGGTCAAATTCTAGTGCATTCATTTCTGTTTTCTCATCATTGTAATCTACTAGTTGAAAGTTATTCATAATGTATTGAGCGTGTGTATATGATAGAAATCATGAAGTTTTGACTGCTCAAAAGTAACTAGAAGCAGCATATGCTCAGCTGGGGGAGGGAAAAAAAAGGGGGGGGGGGGTGTAGTTTTTAGATGTCCAAGGTAATGAATGCTTCGAGTTTATGTTTTCTTCTTTGTTGACATATTTCGTTTGGTTGAATATTACTCCCTTAATTGAGCTTAGTTTACCAGAAAACTTGCAACAGATTGTAATGAATCAATTTTCTCGAGTAGCACAACATGAGAGATGCTCATTTTTTGGGAATGTAACGCTTGGATCTAGCATTTCTCTTTCTGAATTACGTGACCTGTATCATGTGGTGAGATTCTAGCTCAAGATGTTCTGTTAATGGTAACATTCATTACTGTACATATTTATCAGCTGTGCCATCTTCTCAATCTTTGCTTTGTGCATTTGTTCAGGTTATCCTCGCATATGGTGCTGAAAGTGACAGAAGTCTTGCTATTTCTGGAGAAGTATGTTTGTTTTACTGATTTGACTTCTTCTGAGTAATTACCTTCACAGAGTCTTTAATTGCACTGTTCCATCGGGATTGTCCTAAGCTTGTCTGGTAATAATTTGAGCCAGTATTGTTCATGCCTATTGTTACTTAATTTATTTTACTCTCAGAATTTGAAGGGGATTTACTCAGCTAGAGAATTTGTTTGGTGGTATAATGGGCATCCAGATTGTCGAAATCTTGATCCAGACATGAAAAGCACAGATACAGCTGTAATTCTTGGCCAGGTAGTTTCACCTTATGGATTTTCAGGGAACCTGAATTTCATAGCGTGTCAAAGTTGAGCAGTTAGAATTTTTATTTTCTTAACATAAGTTTTGAAATGGATCAAAGGGTTCTGTTAGTAAAATGACAAATGACATCGTTTAATTTCAGGGAAATGTAGCTCTTGATGTTGCGCGCATTCTTTTACGACCTACAGCAGAGTTGGCAACAACTGATATTGCCAGCCATGCTATGGCTGCACTAGAGGAGAGTTCTATCAGGTTTCTTGTCTTGTCACTTGAAGCAGCCAGATTGTCTTGTTGATATTACATAATATAGTTAATCCATGGGATATTATCATTGCAGGAAGGTGTATTTGGTTGGAAGACGTGGTCCAGCTCAAGCTGCATGCACTGCCAAAGAATTACGTGAAGTTCTTGGTAACTTTTGGCATCTACTAATCTGTGCCAATTTTAATTAAACATCATATTTTAGTGTATCATCTGTCAAATATAAGGAACTAGCTTAAGCGTTGGCAATGGCATCTTATTACAGGTATCCATAATCTTGATATCCACATCCAGGAAGCTGATCTACTTCTAACCCCAGCAGATGAGGTTAAAAAATTTTCATATTTTTCAGTCTTCATTTTTTCAAGAAAATTTCCAAAATGAAAAATTAAAAAATGAGATGTATCTTTTATATTTATTAGTATGAGAACCTCCCAAATACTAATCTATTTTCTATTTGGATTGAAATTATCCTGTTGCATTCCCTGTGATGCTATCACTTGGCAAAGGAAGAACTGAAGAGTAACCGAATTCGAAGAAGAATTTATGAGTTGCTGTCTAAGGCAGCCACCTCAAGACCTGCAAGTGTTGGTTTGAACCAGCGTGAACTCCATTTTGTTTTTTTCCGGAAGCCAGATAGTTTCCTGGAATCAGAAGACAGAAGTGGTCGTGTTTCTGGTGTGCACTTTGAGAAGACAGTTCTTCAAGGTAATTTTTAGTTTCTCCATTGATAGTGAAACTTGTATGTCATTGGCACTGCATCAATGTATTAAATGATTAGCAAACGTGTCCTGCCATGATTTCTCTAGTATTTTAGCTGTATTTTTACTTTAAGCAGACAGTGGATGTATACTCTACTGGGCTTTCTCAAAATGCTGGTGAAATATAAACATATCTCAAAACTTTTTGAAACACTAATAAAAATGATATCCATGTCATTCTCCTGGTACTAATTGATTATGATTAATCAACTTCATTTTGCAGGTATTGGCCCAGGAAAGCAGATTGCCATTGGAACAGGACAGTTTGAAGATATAACTTGCGGGTATTTTTTCCTATATCAAGGAAACCATTTGCTTTTACCATCATCTGTTTTGTTTTAAACCTATTGTCGCCACTTGGTGTAATACCAATCAGCCCCAAAATCATTGAAGTTGAGAATTTTCCAGTTCATATATACCTTACAAACATTAACTCATGTGTTTTTATTACAAAATGTTGAGAGTTTATGCCAAATACATTGCTAATAAATTGCTGTCCTTCTATAGGATGGTACTTAAGAGCATTGGCTATAAATCATTACCAGTTGATGGCTTACCGTTTGATCATCAGAAAGGTGAACATCTTTTTGTCTGGAGAATCTCTTTGTTTCTTGTTGACATGCAAACTCTTTAGAAGTTGCTTCCAAATTCTGCTTGATTCCAGACATTGGGTATGTTAAGATGTTATATCCTTTTGGGAAGAAATTCTTAAATTGAATGCATGAAAGCCTGTCTCACTTTGTTCTGGAAAATGGTCTGTAGAATATAACCACAGTTTTGGAAAATATATGATGGCTAGAAAATTGGGTATATGGTGGTGAATTTTCAGGTGTGGTTCCAAATGATAGAGGTCGAGTACTGGGTGATACTTCCAGGGATCCTACACTACTTGAGGAGGGCTTATATGTATGTGGTTGGCTGAAAAGAGGACCAACTGGGATTATTGGCACAAACCTATATTGCGCTGAAGAAACTGTGAGCAAATTTTTGCTTTAATATTAATTTTGTTCCTTCTGACAGTACTAGATTTGGATTTTTGCTGACAATTGACTTTAACAGGTTTCAAGCATATCAGAAGACCTTGAAAAAGGAGTGTTGGTTTCATCGCCGGCTTTGTCAAAACCAGGCCAAGAGGGTCTTATCCAGCTTCTTGATGATAGAAATGTCAAAATTGTTTCCTTCCGGGACTGGGAAAAGATAGATTCTGAAGAAAGAAGGCTTGGAAGTTTGAGAAACAAGCCTAGAGAAAAATTAACTAACTGGGAAGAACTGCAGAAAGTAGCCTCCTCGGAATGAATCAGTTGGGTAATTCCACAAGAAACTCCCTACACGAAGAGAAACTAATTCAAAAAAGATTTTGAAAATAAACCATTTTCGTTATTTGTTGTGATGTCTCACTAAATTGTAATTGCATTTGTTATTGTGCTCCGCGACTTTCACATTATGAGATTGTAGGTTGTAACACCTGAGAGGCTTCTATCCTTGTAGTACAATTTACAGTACAAACAAACCACTGAATAAAATTGGCTGTTGAGCAATGATGGCTGTCACTACTTGCATGGTTCTGTTTCGTTTGTTTATTGATCTTCGCACATTGGCATCCTTCCCGGGCACTTGTGTGTCTGTTGAAAATTAACAATGTTTTGCTTATGGTAGCCTTCTAAAAATTTTTATAGATTTTTTCAGAAAATTTATAAACAATGTATTTTAGCCCCCTCAAATTTACCTCACACCCCACCCCACCCCAGTCCTATGAGATTATTATGTTGCCACGGACATTACATTATTGTTGCTGCGATTTTTAGCACTCGGACAGAGCAGGCCTCGTCTGATGAATTGCAACATATTTCTCAATCTTTCTTTTGGAGATCTGCTGGTAATATATTTCTCAAACCCTAATAATTCATTACTAATGGCCTAGTTATTTAAATATCTTTCTCCAATTGGATTAGGATAGGAGGAGGCATTGCTTGAGATTATTAGTCCCCAAAGTCAAATGCCACCACAGAATGCTTGAAACATAAATGCAAGCGGGTTTTCACTCCCACGAAAACGATTCCTTTGTCAAGTCAACATGTCATTCACTGTCCTCAAATTTTCAAAAGAAGACTTATAAATCATCAGCCAACCCGATGATTACCAAATTTTGTTATTCATTAAAATGGTTTCTTGCCTTCCTTTTTGGGAAAAAAGAATTGTACATAGAAAAATACCCCCAAAATTGGTCAAAACCAAAAATTCTGCTTCTGGTTGCTGGCATTACATTTTTGATTTCCCGATGAAAGTTGGTTATGATTTACCACTCACCTTTAGAAGCTTTTGGCTGATAGTCATGTTTTGCGTTATCATCTTCTACCGAATGATATAAGTAAGTATAAATGCTGAGACTACTATCTGTTTTGCATTTTGGGGAGTCATCATAGGTGGTATTGCAAAACATTGTGAGCCACTGCATGTGCAAATGGTTAGTAGGGTCATATTCTTTTCTAATCCATTGATAGGACGTCCAACATTTCATTCTGTCTCACATGCTTCTTCCACTAACTCTTACCCACTCATCTCATCTCCTGCAACTTTTTTAATTTTCCTCTTCAATAATGGTTAACATTTATCTTTTTTTCCTCAAGTAGCTCAAAATTGTATGTAAAACATTGAATATTAAGTTAAAATAACTTATCCCTTTTCTATGTAACTTAATCGGTACATAGGTTTTTTAATCTGCAAAACAAAGAGAAAAACACAAGATAGAATAAAAACATAATAATATATTAGTAATAATTACATGGTATTAAGTTGAGACATGAATATTTCATTTTCTTTAAAGTATTTCATATTATTCACATGTGATTTCTTAAATGACAGATGCAATGAATTTATAATATTTTATATAATAATACATCAATTTAATTATCATGTTGCTCATTTTTCTACTTTTGTATAAAGAAAAAGATAGGACTTTCTTCTTCGACATCCTTTTTTACTCAAGTATTATAATGTTATACACATCATTGTTATTAACCATTAGGCATATTATGACCACCAGGCATATTAAAGCCCCTTATATAAGTTATAGAATTTGTATATAATAACTCACTAAAATAGTAACCGTAAAAACCTTTATTCATATGCTTTTCCAACTTAAAATTCTAGGCAAAATCTTTTGAGGACATTTAGCCTTTTAGAACAAAATCTCCATATCCATAATTATTACATTAAAACATTTTTATAAAATATCCCCAACAATTTACATTGGCATTGATTCAATATTCATATGCAGTTTGTATGATATTGGTTTGAACCAGCATTTTCTCTTGACAAATAATAAATTGCAACTGTTTATGCGTCTGAAGCTAAACAAACAGGCTTAACAAAGGCTTTGCCCCTGGGACTAGCAGTTCTCTGCAAAATATTAAAGTGTATCAGCCTCAACTGAGCGTTGCATTTTTGTACTAGCATGGCAGCATGGTATTCTGAACTGCCCACTAATAAAAACAAAAATTAGAGAATTTTCAAACAAATTAAGTAATCATAAAAATCACTTTATGTTCCAAGCTATGATTTTTGTTTCTTGCCACCACCCTACCAATCCGAACTTGCCACCTTTCAAGTTAATGATGTCTTCTACAAAGGGAACCAAAAGGAGGGATTACAGAAGAAATGAATTTCTTTCTCAGTGGAAAATCAAGTTTGGTATTTAATTATAATGTACTAATATAAGTGTTAGCCAAAGAACAGAATCTTGTTCCTTCTCTATGCATGGTAGAGGAAGCTTGTTGATTACAAGATACTATAGGTTCAGAAATTAAAATTTTAACTTTTCAAATGAGCAACATATATATTCCCTTCTGTTTTTGTTCTGCACTGGCTCTAGTATTCCAACTGTCAAAAGATCATAATTGCATTAAGTTACTGTTATTGAAAGAAATATGCAAAATGGGTCCAGGTGAAATGAGATGCAGTGATCCATAACTTTCAAGTTAAATCATAGTACATGAACTGAGTTGCAGGCAGGCCCTTTGAGTGCCAATAATTCATCTTTGATGCATTCCCCTTGGCTTGGTGATTGGAAAATATGCAAAGTTGGAATACATTAAAACCTGCAGGCTTTTTGCAGTATCCCACTATATGGCTGTGTTTTGCTAAATGACAAGCTTGAATCCTTGCCCTTATGGACGTTGAAAAGACTCTGATGTGATGAAAAGGTATGAATAGGCATTCCATTGTGCACAAACAAAACTTGGATATACAATGGCGTGCTTGGATTCTACTGTAACTCAAATCTTCCTTGTGCCCTCCCTCATGATGAAAAGAGAAGAACTTTGCTTATCAATTGAAATTTTTATAAGGCAATTGCTAACTGCATAACCTATATCTTCACAATTCCTTCTCATTCTATACACAAAACATGAAATGTTTAGAATTGGCTCTATCATTTTGAAAATAGGTAGAACCAATTTTAAATAGTCTATACCATGTGTGCAAGGTGTGAGAGAATACTGTACCACTGGGACGAAGACGTTTATTTCTTTCATCTCTAAAAAGAGATGTCTGTGCCAATGTCTTTTATTCAAACATCTGTCTCGTGCCTAAGGACCATTAGCAAAATGGATGATCCACATCATAGGAAAAATTAATACAACCCAACTATGAGTACCTGAAAGTTACAATTTTTTGTGCATGTTCAATTAAGTAATAACCATGCAATGCCATATTTTCAACTGGTTTCGTCAAAAGGTTTGGCAATCATGGTTGTTGGTCCTATAATGGTAGTTTTTATGTATAAGTAGCATTGTTTCAGAAGTAACCAAACTCAACTAAGAATATGATTTCTGATTCGGAAGACTACCTCCCCCCTGAAATAAAAAACAAACCAAAGAGACAGCAAGGATTTGATCTCTCTGATTGACAATATACAGAGTTTGAGGATG
Organism: Saraca asoca; assembly: GCA_026873985.1. NCBI lineage: Eukaryota > Viridiplantae > Streptophyta > Magnoliopsida > Fabales > Fabaceae > Saraca > Saraca asoca. The sequence goes on from JANHAO010002731.1 coordinate 10,043, forward strand.
GTTCATTTTACCTACTTGAGGCTTAATCAAGTTATATAACCTTTGTATTTTTCTGCTGATTATTAATAATTGAGCTTAAAAATTGTGATCATTAACCTGTGCTTATGTTTGGTTTTTCTTGGAGGAGCATCTTGAGCGAGAACTGAAATGGTGGGCCCAGGTTTCTCTAATCAAGTGTATCAGATGTGTATGATAGTCCATTTAAGACTTTTATAAAATTAAAAATAAAAAGAGAGAAAATGGAGGTTGGGTTGGGACTCCACTTGAAGTTAAATCAAATCCTGAATGGGGTCAAGGGAGTGTTGTTTTAAAGATTCATGCTGTCTCCTATCCCTTACCAGAAAGTCTTTGCTCAGATTATGACATCCATTTCACATGTTGGAGTTAGGACATTATTGAAGTCCCTGTTTGGTAACTGTAATTCTCCTTTTTCACTTTTTAAGTGGAGTTGCTAGGTGTTGTCCTGCTTGGCTGTTCTTTGTGGTTGGATTTTGGCTCCTTGTATGTTAAAAAGTTGAGAAACTTGAACTCTGTTACATAACCAGCTCCAAAAGATGGGATAAATAAAAGGGCCATCAAACAGCAAAATACAATGGATCATTTGTCCTCTTAATCATTCTCTTCTGTCTCAAAAAGGTTGTTATGCATCAGATTTAGTTACTGTACTTTTTTTAAATATCATCATATCTTAATGCATTCTTGACCTTGAAAGAAAACACACTAGAGTTATAAATTACTATTTGACAGATAAGTTATGCTACCGTGGTTACTTCAAATTTGATTTTGAAAACTAAAAACAGAGAAATGAACAAAAACTGCTTTTAAGTACCATCCTGGCAATTAAAAGATTCGAACAAGACCTAAGCAGGAAAATACCAAAATGGAAGTCCAGAAAAAAGATAGGTAAGGGTAAAGCATGATGAGGACAAGCAGTAGCAGGGAGTTGCAGTCCAATATTCTATGCCATCTTTTGTGTAATGAAGAAAAAGGATTTTAGGATCCATCATTAAGTGCGGAGGTTAATAAACAAAAGGCCTCGCACTCATCACATTATCCGCCTCGCAACGTGGAAGGACTGTACCAAAAGTGCTTTGCAGTTTGGACCCACACATTGGCTTAATATATTGGGATACATCCAGAGTTGAGTTCCGCCAAACAAACCATATGTAAAAGCACTTGTGAGGATAGCAATTTCAAGAAGAAAGCCTCTTAATAAGTATACATAGTGGAGTGGCCATCAGTTTAATATAACCACTTCATTATAACTTGATTAGATAGAGATTAATATGAATATCTTAAATTAAAATAAGCTTTTGTTTATGGTTGGAATAACAATGATTTGTTGTGGCCAAAGGGCAACTAGTGGAGGCTCTCTGTCACTAAGTTAGGGAACAGTTTACAAATGCCCCATTATACATTGACCGACTCTCTATGCTCTAAAATTAAACTAACATTCGGCAAAGTACTTTTGAAGACCATTTTTTAAAGGATTTGTATTAAATCATCTTTTCATTTTTTTTTATTATTTTTCTATCAATTAGAAAGATACAGACAAGAGATTTTTTTTTTTAATAAATTTCATCATTATACATAAAAAATAATTTAAAATCTGACTCACATAAAAATTTTATATGTATTTCTTTGCATCATAACAAAAAAAAAAGAGTCAAATTTTTCCCCTCAACAATTATCATCATTATAGGATGATTATTAATTAACGATTCATTCATTACATAATCTTTAATTAATTAAACTCTTTTATTTGATTTCAATTTAACATAAAGATATTGTCATCTCCATTCAATTTAAAAAAAAAGAAGGATGCATTTGAAATGGAATTTAATAGCGGGTGGTAAATGGAAGAATTTATCTTGGGTTGGGTAATTCCGGCGTTGTGTCTCCCACCAACCCATCTTTTGGGGTGGTGGACTTCCTTTTGACCTCTCATTCAGATCCACCACCCCGTCCTTCTCTAATCTACTTTCTTATTAATTTTATTATTCACCATTCCTTTCCATATTTTACCAATTCAACACCATATATAAGTTAAAATTATTTTAAAACACTTAAACTATGCTATATATATAGTGATAAGAATAATTATCAACAACTTAATATAATAAATGCTATTTTAAGAACTAAGGTTATGCTTATATATTTTTGTAATTTTTTTAAAAAATATATTTTTTATAATTTTTATATAAAATAAAAATTTTTTGATATAAATTTATACTATGAAATTGAACTAATGCTTTATAAAAAGATATGTAATGACATCTGTCATTCAAATCTTTTTTTTTTTTCAAAAGAATTTATTTCTTTTATGCTATAAAGGGCATAAACCATACCACGACAGAAAATAGGTTGGAATATAAATCTTCAATCTACTTTTGCATCCACTACATCTATATCTTCTATTTTATAAGTATTGTATGGTAATTAATGCATGGTATCTTTTCTTTCTTTTCACATACTTTGTATTTAAGAAAAATAAAAAGTCTTTTTTCTATTAAAACATAAAAGAAAAGAAAATATATACTCAAGTAATGTTTTTTTAATCATTTATAAAATAAAATCACTTTTTATGCATTATACTTAATTGTTCTTTTTTTTGTTATTATTATTAAATGAGACTATTATATCTGTGAAAATAATTATGAAATGGTTTGAATTTATTAGCCGTACAAAGAAAACACAGCATGTTATTAACATAGATGCATTTCCATGTTTTGAAGTTAATTTTTGAATGATAAAATAGAGTCATGTTGCATCTTGAAAAGATTCTGAATTTAAGTTCTGAAACTTGGCTCTAATTAGGGTGAACCGGTGTTTTAAAAGTCAATGGGAAATGTCAATAATGACCTTTAAAGGACTGGCAATTTTACCTTTCAGTTCAAATTTGTCCTTTCTCTTTCAAGCTGACTGTGTTCAACAAGCGTCTATGCAAATTTCTGAGAGAATCCCAAAATTACAGAGAACAAAGAAAACAACGCATCTTCGTACAAACACCGATTCCAAAGTCGGTTCTCTTTCAACCCGTAAAAAGATTTCTTTTCAGTTCCTTAAACTGCCGTCTTCTTAATTTTTTATATTTATTCCTGGGTAAATCTCTCTTGCCAGCTTTCTCACATTCCCTCCCTCTTTCTTACTCGCCAATTCAATTTTTCAATTTATTGTTTCTGGGAATCCAAGCACCACAGTAAGCCTAGAAAATTTCTCGTGCATTTTCCTTATCGTCAGTGTCTTACTGATTTTCGGGATCTCTTGTCTTGAAAATCCGAAAAATTTTGGTGTTTTAAGCAAGCACTGTTTGTCCCGTCATTTTCTGCGATTCGCTGCTCTGATCCCTATCGTCCAAATGCTGCCTTCCGCGCATCTTAGCTTTTGGCGCAACAACACATCCTCTTTAATAAATAAAAATTAGGAAATTTTAATAATTAATACAAAAGGTAAAATAGAAATCAATTTTTCGAAAAAAAAATATAATTCAGGAAAAGGCTGCCGGGGACTTTCTGTGGCTTGTCGGAGTGGTCACCCACAAAAAGATTCACACAATTATAAAACTCGAAGCGGGAATTTAAAACCAGGATAAAGCAGTAAACAGCATATTCTCATTGCAAAATCTCACGCTTTTTTTTTCTTAATTTAATATTCCCACATTTGTTTTCTCGTAGCTTATTACAGTTTTACGGAGTACAGAGTTTATATAGAAACGAAACAGAGAGAAGAACCCAAAAGCTCAGAGAAGCTTCTCTTTTTCATCAGGAGCAAATCCTTTTTCCACTGTACATTTCAGGTTCTTCAATCTTCAGTTTTGGGTTCCCCCTCTTTTTCGGCTTCTTTCCCATTTTGTGATTTCTGGGCATAATCAGTTTGTTCGGCTTAAGGTTTAATGTCTGTGCCACTAGAGCACAACTATATTGGCTTAGCAGAGATTCCTTCAACGGAAGGCTCTGACAGGTTTTCTGAGAGGAGTAATGACTTGAACTTTAAGGCTACTGAGCTTAGACTTGGGTTACCAGGGTCCGAGTCACCGGAGAGAGATGCTGGTGTGGAGGAGAAGAATGTGTACCCATTAGGGATGCTGAAGAGTCTGGTTTCAGCTGGGGCCAAAAGGGGTTTCTCAGACGCTATTGATGGAGGTTCTGGGAAGTGGGTTATGTCTGGGAATGGCGGATCTGAGGTGGGCTTGGTTAAAGATGGTGGCTTGTTCTCTCCTAGGGGTGTTAACGCTGGTAAGGCTCTTCCTGGACATGAAGGAAACAACCAAAAGACAGGTCTGGCTGCGTCTGTTGTGAAAGATAGTATTCCACAGTCGCCAAAGCCAATGAATGAGAAGAAGCCCCAGATTTCTGCACCAGCTGCAAAGTATTATTATTCTCAATCTATTTCACTCTTTTCCCTGTTTAATCTCGGAAATGAAGAACAAATAGTTTCAAACTTTATCTTCTGTGTTAAATTGTTGTTTTCCTTGTCAGAATATTTGTTCACTTTGCATGTTGATGTTACCTCTTCTGTGAATAATTATAATTATCTCGGCCCTCTATATGGTTTTGTTTTTGCGTTGGTATGGTGCTTATAGAAGTTGGATGCAAAAGGAAGATTTTGTTGAGTTTGTTGATTCTTCTGCTGTTGAGTAATTGAGGAATAGAAACTTTAGAAGAGGAGGGATTTTTTTTCAGAAAAAAAAAAAAACTAAATTAGTATGTTGGTTGGAATTTAAATAAAAATGAAAAAGAATTGTGCCCATGAGTAGTTGTGTGCTTTCTTTCTTTACTTGTAGTTGTGGTTGATTGTCCTATCCTGGTAGCCTCTGATGTAAGAGTTGTTAGTTCAATGTAATTTAGAAGATATTCCATTCTAGTTTCTATGTTAATGGTCGGATAGTTTTTCCTGTATTCCACATCTTGGTCGTCTATACTTTGATGTTGTATCTAGTTTCAGATTAAACTCCTCTTAGTTTTCAAATTCTATCCATCTTTTCTGATGCCTGTTGTCTTCTGTGTTCTTTGAATCTCCAAGACAGATCTATCTCTTTGCTTCTGAGTTTATAATCTCTGGCCTCTATTCAGATAATCCATGTCTCAACTAGGCTTTCTAGCACAAAGCCTACTATAGACTGTAATTTATATTTGTTATGTGGATCAGGGCACAAGTTGTGGGATGGCCACCAATCCGTTCTTTCAGAAAGAATTCAATGGCTACCCAACCTCAGAAGAACGATGATGAGGCAGATGCCAAATCTGGATGTCTTTATGTCAAAGTTAGCATGGATGGTGCCCCATATTTGAGGAAAGTTGATCTCAAAAACTTCACCAGTTACATGGAACTGTCTTCAGCACTCGAAAAGATGTTCAGCTGTTTTACAATCAGTGAGTTCCTTCCACTTTCTCACATATCTTCTCTGTAATACTAATAATATTCTTTCAATTATATATGAAAATCATTTATTTTTATCAATGACAAGTTCAGGTCAATGTGGCTCTCATGGAGTTTCTGGTAGAGATCATTTGAGTGAAAGTAGATTGATGGATCTCCTTCATGGTTCAGAATATGTGCTCACCTATGAAGACAAGGATGGTGATTGGATGCTAGTTGGTGATGTTCCTTGGAAGTAAGTGCAATTCATGCCTCATACTATTGTGGATTTTCTGATTAATTGCATCGCAAATTAGTTAGCACTTCATTCTAATATGATCTCACTGCACTTGCTTTAGGATGTTCACTGACACTTGCAAGAGGTTGAGGATAATGAAGAGTTCTGAAGCAATTGGTTTAGGTATGGCTAACATGTATTATAATCCGTTAATTGCTGGTTTTCTTTATATCTTGTTGGATTCAGCTAACGCATCAAATAATAAAACTGAAAAACAGAATTCCAGTTCAATGAAGCTTAACTATGGTCCATTAATATTCTTTAGAATTATCATTATTTAGTGGATGTTATATAGCTGCGAATCTTCTGTCTGATGATAACACTCTCTGTGCAGTCTGCACTGTGTAAATCATCTAGAATATTCATTGAGAATACAGAGAATATCTAACGTATCATATACTGGCAATAGTAATGGGGAAAATTTCTCTAACTCACTCCTTTCTTGAATAATGCTTTAACATTTTTGTTCCTTTCTTTTTATCAAACTATAATTAAACCAAATTTTTTTTTAATGAGTCACTAATCTATACGTGATTATTGCAGCACCAAGAGCCATGGAGAAGTGCAAGAGTCGCAACTAGGGCAATGCTCCTGATAAGGATGCGTCAAATATCAGATTCAAGCATGTTCGTACTGGGAAGTGGCCTTTCTCTATGTGCAGAAAGCCCAAAACATGGCACGAGATGGAGATTTTCTTCCTTATTTAGTGTGGTTCTACATATGAGAGAGTCTGTGTCCTTAAGTTTTTAGTGGGCAACAAATATTCGTAGACAAATTAAGGTTTCTTAGGTTTGTTTTGTTCCCTATTCCTTCTCTTTAATTACTGTCACTGCTGACCTCGTTAAGGTAAAGCTACCTTTAGTATGTAAATCTTGTATTTCTTTAGTACCTTATTGGCACTCCCTTAAAAAGTTAATATAAGTGAGCATCTTGATTACTTGCTGTAGCAAGGAAAAAAGAAACCTGTTTCGGTTTTGAAAGTGGTTGTAATCTTATCTTAATACCGTGGATCTGCAAATTGTGAAGCTTATTGGTGTTTTCTTTAGTCTTATCAGGAAATTAATCCAGGTAAAGGATATTCATTAATAATTGTATGGATAGTATGCTTTGAAACGAAGTAGATATGGTTGTGAGATGATAATTATAGATCTCTCTGGCTTTAGGGTGCAGCCACTAGCTAGTGTCATCTTTTCATGCTCTCTTTGCTACAGTTGACACGGTTGTTAGGAGACACATCTTGTCCTTGCAATGTGCTGACAAAGGCTTTCATGTTGCAGAGTTGATGTTTGTAAATATTACAGTCAGAAAATCAATACTATAACAATAGTCAATGGTATGAAGTTGGATTCTTATGATTTTTATTCATTTTTTCTTGCTTTGGTTTTATTTAAGAAAGAGATTAACACAATTCTCTGATTCTTTCCATTGGAGTATATGGGGTTTCTTTTTAAAATGCTCCACCATTAAAATACATGAAAGTTGTGTATCTAATCTTAACATCTTTGATTATTATCCCTCTTAAAAACTAGAAGCCCTGCCATTTTAATTTTCTTTAATTAGAAAGTTAGATTACAAAATTAAAATAGACAAAATTAGTTGATAAGAATAAGTTATTAATTAAGAGTTGCTCTCAGTTAGTAAAATTAAAAACCAAATAACAATTTGAACAATAAAATATGGTAAATAATGGGCGTGCCTTTTGCTACCGAGAAATGAGAATCGAGGTTTTCCAGTTTCTTAGATGATTTAGAAATTAGAACCAATAAAAAATGTTCTATTTATGAATATTAGTGGGCTGCGGCGCAGTATAAAATAAAATAAAAAAGTGGGAAGAAAATATCTGGAGCAACGGTGAGGTGAAGAAAGGCTAGTGTTCCGTCTTCTCTCTGCAATTGATATTTTCCGCTGAGGAATTTTCATCATCTAGAATATGAAGCTAAAGCAATTGGAAGGCCTCCTTGGCGGTCTTCAGCAGTTTTCTCGGCCAAAGGTCTCCCCTTTTTTCTCTTCTTTATTTCTCTGAATCATTTCCGTGTTACATTGGGTGTATTTTTAGTTGCAGATTGAGCTTGAACAGTACCCAACTGGACCCCATATTGCTTCTCGGATGCTTTACACTGTATTGCTCTGTTACCCAATTCTCTTTCTCTTTTAAGCTTCCACGAGAAATTTAGTTTATCCAATGATGCTTCAAATGTTTTCTGCGCAAATAATTATTAGAAATTCTCATTGTAATTTATCATTCTTAAAGCTCCCCGCCTCCATTTTGTTGAAATATGCTTCGGTTTGAGTCAGGCAGAGAACTCTTTTGGGGATGTGAGTGAGAAGGTAGTGGCTGACTTTGGTTCTGGTTGTGGTACGTTGGGTGTTGCGGCTGCTCTTTTAGATGCAGAGTGAGTTATATCTCTCCCCTTCTTTTGCTTTTGTAGCTTCTTCCACCAATTCACTTTATTCCGTTTCTCATTCCCTTTCAGTCTCAGTGCTAGCTAAATCTGAGCTGATGATAGAATGCGATTCGGTATATTATGCACTTCAAGTTACAAGTAATATGACTTGTCTGCAGTCACTTTAATCTTGAAATCCATCTATATATAGAACCCGCAGGGACTTCCTGAATGATTTGTATTTTCCATTGTCTGAACCTGAAACTTCCTAAGATATGGGATAGTGCATATTTAGTTTGAATTTAGTATAAAAGTTTCCTGCTTGTCTAATTTGTGTAAGCATTGATCAGACATGTTTTTGGCATTGACATCGATCCAGAATCTCTTGAAATAGCATCACTAAATGCTGAAGAACTTGAGGTATTGTCTTGCTCCCGATTATTGTGGGAAATGAGTGCATAGTTTTCAACATAAGTGGTTTTGTTTTAGTTGAAAACGTATTAAAATAGTCATTGTTATTATTCTACTTTCAAATATTGTACATAAAAATGAGGTTTCTCGAGTGACAAGGACTCAAGTCAATGATATTTCTGATAAATTAAAAGGAGATGAAAAGTGATCATTATTATCCTGTAAATTCAATAGTTGGATTATCATATCAAAGATGAATTGCTGATAAGGACGTGTCTTCCCTTTGTTATTCAACTACACCTGCAGTTGGACATGGACTTTATTCAGTCTAACGTCATGGACTTAGGATGGAAAGGTAGCTTTCTGCAACATATTGGTGGCTTTAACTAGATGTTGTCAAACCACATGCCCTGTTCCATAGTCATCAATCCAACTGGAAGCTGGCTACAAATCAATGCTAGATCCTTTCATCTTGTAGTTGTTTTTTTTTTCCTTATTTTTTTAGTAACAAATTGAATCAGTTAACTGGTCTTTTCTTTAGGTCAAATTGTTGATACAGTTATCATGAATCCTCCGTTTGGAACTCGGAAAAAGGGTGCAGACATGGATTTTCTCTCCATTGCTTTGAAGGTAAACATATGTGCTGGTTATTGATCTCATGTGTGACAGTTGATAATATTTCTAATATACTTGTGTTCCATATATCTTCTGGTCAGGTTGCTTCTCAAGCTGTCTATTCCTTGCACAAGACTTCGACAAGAGAAGTAAGTTATCTGTGATTTTACATTCTCACTGGGTAATTAGGTTCCACAAGCCTGGTCAGGTTGTTGTTGACATTTCTCATGCATACGTGCATGTTTCTTACAAGCAAGTGATTTAATTTACATATAAATTTATGGCTTCTGTACGGTATGAGAGGTTTTTCTTCATTTTTGCGTTATTGCAGCATGTAAAACGGGCAGCCCTGAGGGATTTCAATGCTAGCAGTGCTGAAGTTTTATGTGAGGTGAGGGAAGGTTACTGCATATTTTTTTGCCTTGCCTGAAATTGAGTGACATTTTTCTCATTAAATGGACCTATTTTTATTTTTTGGAAAACCATACATGGTATTTATTGTCATGCCTTAAATTAAAAAATAGCCTTACCCAATCCTGTAACTGTAATTCTACTGTTTTCTTGTTTTGACAGCTTCGATATGATGTACCCCAACTATACAAATTTCATAGGAAGAAGGAGGTGGATATTGCTGTGGACCTCTGGCGTTTTGTACCTTAAACTCATCAGAGCGGGAAAATTTAGTGCGGACATTGGAAAGCAAGTGGATACTGAATTTGTCCCATGTTTTTATATATCTAATATGGAATACCCTTTGCATAATTGATTAATTTCGGATCAGGCAATTTGAAGCTAATAATTCAAAAATGTGGTTTTATTTTAAGCTTACATACCAATGCAGATAATGAACAAAAATATAGTTCTCGTGTATCTAAATGTAGATACAGATTAGTAACGCAGGTCCATCCCGTTTGGCATTTTAGACATCTCAAAGAATCAGATTGCTGTCATAAAAAGTCATGGATCTTCTTCATATGGTGTTGAAACGCATGCACAGCGTTTCCCTTATTATCTATGATGCTCTGCTGAGTTTTTCTACTTCTCAAGCCACTGCTGTCTCTTCACTTTCAGTGGTCTCTCCGAGCGTGAACCGAACAAATCTGCGGACTTTAATGTTCTCCCCAATAGCAGCTACAGTTTGCTTCACCAAGTCCTTAACTAAAACACTGTCATCTTTAATGAAAGGCTGCTCTAGAAGAGCAAGCTCCCCAAGCCTCTTTGAAATTCTTCCCTCAACAATTCTTTCTCTGATGTTCTCGGGTTTTGAAAGAAGGTCCTCTCTCTGCATCTCGAGTTCTTTTTCCTTGTTTACTAAACTCTCTGGAATATCTTCTATGGATACAAACTGCACCTGTGGGCAGGCCACAACTTGCATTGCAAGATCATCAACCAACTCCTTGAATTTGTCACTTCTACCCACGAAGTCAGTTTCACAGTTCACTTCAATTAGAACCCCAATACGAGAGTCATGAATGTATGAACCAATTCTGCCTTCAGCCGCTAGCCTGCTTGATTTTTTCTCAGCACTCGAGAGACCCTTCTTTCTGAGGTATTCCTGAGCCTTTTCAAGATCCCCTCCAGTTTCTGCTAACGCTTTCTTGCAGTCCATCATCCCTGCTCCAGTTTCTTCCCGTAGTTGCTTAACCAACGCAGCAGAGACTGCTACTGTTGATGGCCTGCAGCAGGGGTTATCAATCATGTAAAACTTTCAAGGAAAATAAAGATAATGTTTTTCTGGGGATTAAATTTGAAAACTTTAAAAGCATTCACATCATTCATTCATAAATTTGTTGCATATCGTTCATGTGACTGGGTGATAAGATTGATACATAAACTTCATGCCAGTACCAACACAATGACTTCTGCATTATGTCAAAATTAGCACCACTATTTCTGACTATCTCACCTAATGCATAATCTAACAATTAAATTCATAAATAAATAGTAGGAAATAAAAATTTATAGAACTGCTTACTTTTGCTCTGTTTCCTTGGCTTCGGCAACAGCAGGTTGCTCTTTTGCTGGTGTAGTTACTGGTTTTGCTGCAGTTTGGGCAGCCACTTCAGCTGCGAAGTCCTGGCTTTTCTTCTCTAAGCCCTCTCCAAGATTGAACCGCACAAACCTCTTAACTTTAATATTTTCTCCAACAGTTGCAATAATCTGCTTGACCCAGTCCTTAACTGCTACTTTATCGTTCTTAATGTAGGGTTGCTCAAGTAATGCCAGCTCCTCAAGCCTTTTTCTTACCCGCCCTTCAACTATTTTGGATCTTATCTGCTCTGGTTTTGATAGGAGATCTTCCTTCTGCATCTCAATCTCCTTTTCTTTATTTACAATTTCCTCAGGAACATCTTCAGTGACAAGATACTGTACTTGAGGGCATGCAGCAACTTGCATGGCTAAGTCATCAACCAACTCTTTAAAAATTTCACCACGAGAGACAAAATCTGTCTCACAGTTTACCTCTACCAAAATGCCAATCCTGCTGTCATGGATGTAAGAACCTATTCTTCCTTCAGCAGTGACTCTGCTTGCCTTCTTTTCTGCACTTGCTAAGCCTTTTTTCCTAAGGAACTCCTGTGCTTTAATAATGTCCCCTCCAGTCTCTGCTAGAGCCTTTTTGCAATCCATCATTCCGGCTCCTGTTTCTTCCCGAAGCTGCTTCACAAGAGCTGGTGATACAGTTCCTGCAATCCATAAAAAGGAAAGAGACATATCACAATCAGAGAATTCCAAAGCTAAGAAGGAAAGAAAAGGAGTATGCAGGGAAACCAAGGAATATCCAAGACAAAATCTTTTTGGTTATGTATTCATTTGGTTAATTGATGCCTAAAGGCAATGTCATGATTGAAAAGAAACTTGGTGCACTCTCATTCCCAGGTCTAAACTCCCCCTTGGACCAAGTGACAACATAGTCAATAACAACTTTTACACAAACAAAAAATTTAAAATACTAGAAGAGCAAGAAAACTATAAACATGGTCATGTTACAATATCATTACAGCAACCATGCATTTCTCTCCATTATATGCTCCAATTCATCCATAAAGTTCCAGCAATGACATTTGAAATCATAAAAATCAAATGCATGTATAAAATTTCAAATCTTTCAAACATCTTTACTTGAGTTAGAAGAAAATATATGTGACATGCCATAAGAGGCAATGAAGATGAAATATAAACCTTTACTTGAGCCTTGCTCTGAAGAAGTAATGCCAATTTGTCCATCTGTACTTGGTAAGCTGCTATTCTTCTCAGATGCAATTCCAACTTCCTTATCTTCAACTTGTGAAGTAGAAGAATTTTCATTCTCAGTGGCAGGTGATTGCTTTTCCACTTCTTCAGGGCTATCAACTGAGTTTTTTACTGCTTCAGAGGGTTGACTTTCTGGGGAGAAGACTTGATCATTATCTTCTGTTCCATCTGGAAATAACGTCAACAGTTTAGAACAACTAGCCCTTCTTGGGAAGAGAAAGGAAAAAGAAAAATCATTGTCTTAATATACCAAATATAATGAGATTCATAACTTCAATTACGCAAAACTGCGACAGAGATACCCTAGGAAGTGAAAGCCATGGGATATATAGTGATGAATGGTTAATTGGTTATATATAAGGTCAAAGGAAATCTATTTGTAAAAGTCTTAGCATCAGCAATTTTGATTTTTTATCCACAGTTGAAGCAGGCACACAGGAAAAGAAGTTGAAGCATAACCTGTATTCAAGAAGTCCTCAGAAGATGACACACTGATCTCTCCACTTGCATTAGTATCACGGTCATTGTTCTCAGGAACAGCTTCTCCTTTTTCAACTATTTGGGATGCAGAGGAAATTTCACTTTTAGCAGTAGGTGCATATACTTCTTCAGAGCTGTTAACAACGTTCTCTACAGTTTCTGTGTTAGGACTTTCTGGCAGGACAATTTGATCATCACTTTCTCTTCTATCTGAAAATTGATAAGCACCCCATTATGTTCTGAATTTCTTAAATCAGAAATAACTCTTGTTTCAGTATAATCTATTTCATCAATAGAATACCAGTCAAGTTCTAAGAACTCTAAATAATATTCCAGTAATGGAAAATGGGACACCGGACATCCATTGCAGAAAAAATGAATCAGGTAAATTCATCATCAAGAAAGTTCTAGTTTATTTAAAAATTTAATAATTTTTAACTTCTGTTACAAAGATTTTATTGATTGAATGTCATATAAATTAATTGAAAGCCTCTTGTATATGCACATTATTGCACAACATATATGTACTAATATGCTTGCCATTCAAGACGTGGATTTTTAGTCAGTATTGCTAAATGCAAATGAGAGAAAGTCAGATGGAGAGATTACAAAGGAAAGAAAATGAGATAGAACATTAACCTGCAGTTTCTTGGAGTACAGATGAACTTGATGTAATATCTGAATCCGACCCAGTAGTACTTGCATTTTCACCGAGGCTAGGTTCAACACCATCATTGTCAGTTGGTAATGCATTAGCAATCTCTTCAACAGCATTAGGTGTTTCTAATTGTTTTTCATCTTCCAAAACATTATTATTAGCTCTCACATTTTCATCTTCAGTTTTTACATTGCTTGCCGTGGTTTCTGTTTGAGTAGTCTCCTCAATAACTGGATTTTCAGTAGGAATATCCCCTTTACCAGGAGCCAAACCTTCTGAAGTCACCTTTGCTTCCTTCTCGATGGTGTTATCCACGCCTGAAATTGCACTAGAGATGTTGTTTGCTGAGACTCTCTCCTCATCAACAGTCCCTGTAGAGGCACCAACCAATCCGCTGGATCCCACATCCACCTTACTTTCAGAAACATCATCTTCACCACTAATTGTTACTGCAGAAGGAACTCCATCCAACTGCTTGCTGCTTTCTGGTTCATCCTTCGCATCAGGAACATCCAATCCAGTTTCCTCTTGCCTGACTGTTCCCTTGGTTTCATCCGATGTTTTTTGTGTTGATGGTTTTCCAACTGGATTCTGCATTTTCTCTCTCTCATCCAAAAATGAAGCAATATCCTTGTTCTTACGAAAAGCCAAAACAAAAGGGTTTGTTGCAGTATATACAACCCCCTGGCTAAGCTCTGAGTCTAATTCTACATCCTCCTCCTCTTTCTTCATAGTCAATGTTACTTGTCCTCTGTTGATACGCAAAACACGTACACTAACTTCTTGACCAACCTGCAGTGATGTGTTACCCATCACATTCTCAAATCCTTCGTCAGATTCCTCTGATATGGGTAGAAATCCTTCCTCTCCTTCAGGAAGAGATACAAAAGCACCGCTCCTGGTCATATTCTTCACTGTACCCTCTAAGTCCTGCCCCTTGACAAATTTCGTGCTTTTCTTCACGTCATCTTTCTTTAGACTGGACTTTGGAGTGTTCCTCCTTCCAGTTCCGGTGTTCTCAGTACCAACCGGTGCATCTTTCCTTTGCTTCACCTTACCAGTATCATCACTTTCCCGCATAGAGAGAGAAATACGCTGGGTTTCAGTGTTCACTTCAATTAGCTTCACCTTCACTTCTTGCCCTATAGAAACAACACTCCCAACATCCTTAACATAACTATCACTCAGCTGTGAAACGTGAACAAGGCCATCAGTGAAAGCTCCAAAATCAACAAATGCACCAAATGGCTGGATAGATTTTACTTTCCCCATAAAAGTAGCACCAGGAATCAAATCCTCATTCTTTACAGGAGGCATTTCACTTTTCCTAGCAGGTCTTGAACGTTTAGCTTTAGCTGGAGCAAGATTGGCATCAGACAGGGGAGAAGAATCTGCACTTGTTCCAACTTCATCTGAAGCAGTTTCTGGGGCTTCAGCAGAATCCTCATCAGCAACAGGTGAATCTGGTTCCTCCACTGCTATATCGGTGCCTGTGGCTGATAATGTGGGAGTTCTAGATTTTTGATGAAAAGAGAATCTTGTTTTGTTAAGCGGAAACAGTCCAATTGAAACAGATGGACTTAAGAGAAGCCTCCGAGCTGATGATCCATGTTTTACAGACTTCCTTGCAGAACTTAGAATTGTTAAAGAATTATTATTCCTTATCGAAAATGCAGTTACAGGAATAAGCGCAACATTGCCTACAGAGCATGGTATTACAGGATTCATAATGGCTTGAATAGCAAAACTTAATTATATTTCAGATTCAGATCATCTCACGTCACCTGCACAGTACATAAAAGATGTGAAAAGTCAGTACAAGCTTAATTAACAAGATACCTAGGTTGCTGCTTTATTAGGATATAAAATACTACAGTTCTGGATAGAATTCAGCTATTAGGATCAGCAAGGAAAAATTTACACATGAATTCACATTAGTTTGATCACAATCATATGATGTAATCTGCACCAAACAACAGCTTCATTGTCTACACAATCACATCCCAGTTTCAGAAGGACATAAGGGAACTCATAAAAATTTGGCAGCACGTCAGTAAATAAAGACACTGACTACATTACAGCTCATTTGTCTTCATTAAAATTTATCCCAATACAAATTTGACGAAAACAAAGATAGTCCGTGAAACTAGTTCATCTAGACGACTGACAGCAGCATACTGTTAATTTGGATCTCTATTTAGAATAGTAGTAGCCAAGCAAGTTAACTTTATGGATGCTGTTAATAAAATTTGAATGTCAACATTACAAGGGTTTATTTAATTCAACTACAGAGGACAGACTTCCAAGATAAGCACAGGTGAAAAAGAATAATGAATTCTCATCAAAATACATAATACATGCTGAAAGTACAACCAGGAAAACACAGCTTGCGAACCCACATCCTAAAACCCCAAGCCTCAAATAAAGAAAGCAAATTATACTCTCAAAATTGAAAGGGATACTCCAAATGCAAATTAGGCTTTAAAAATGAAACTTTAATCCATTTTAAGGAAATACACAAAGCATACAGATAATTGGCAAGGCCGCGAGAGCTATTGAGTATAACGGCAATTAACGTGAGTGAATAAATGCTTCATTTCAACCAACAATGCTCCACAAGGCTTTGGAACAGTCAGAACTAACAAGTAAGTTAAAAGCTCAATTATTTATTGAAAACAGAGTAGAAGAGAAATCACATAACATTAGAAGAGCCCGGGAAAACAAAGACACACATCAATGGTGAAGTAGAATATATATGTCAGAAGCTTCAAAAGACCAAAATTTTCATAGGAACTTAAAATTTGAGAAGTCTGGGAACCTTTAGGATGCCAAATGGTAGTGATTTTCCGAAGCTTATTTGGGTATAGAAGGAGGGAAATGAAAGGCGTGGCTTTAAATCCTTATCCTATGGCAGTGAGTGTTGTTTGCCAGTAGATAGGAAACTCAAGGTGACATTGTTCGGCTCAGTGAGCTTCAGCTTTAGGCTTTGCCAGCCACCCAATCGGCTTAGCCAATACGGAGCAGATCATGGGGCCGAACATGTCGTGGGCTTATGAGATAAGAAAGCCCAAAATTAGGGGACTAATGGACATGCAACAAAACACAGATGGGCCTCTTCTATCTCAATTATTAACCTGACAATCCATGAGCTATGGAAAACTGCTGCTATGAGAAGTCAAAAACCAATGGCAGACATTTGAAGGAATTAAAGGATTGATAATGGATGAAGACATAGTAATGTCAATCTTCACTAATACCAATTAAATAAATAGTTAGTTTATTATTTTAATACGTAAATTAATGCGTGGTCTTTAAGCACTCATACCCTAATGATTGGGCACTCAATATTGAATTCATATTGGTACCAAGTCATTCATGGTATCATGAATTCAATATTCATCTCATCATTTATAAAAAAAAAAAATGAAAAACACATTATTTGTATGTGACATAAAATTTTGGGATAATATAAGCTATCCTTAAATAAGAAAAAGTTGAGGGATATACTCAATTCGTATCAATACAAATTTTTTTAAGTCTTGTAAAATTCTTTCACATTTTTTAATTAAAACTTGTAATTTTTGCATAAAAAGAAGAAAAAAATTTTAATTTTTTTTTCAAACAACTTTAAATGATAGAATTGATTTGTCTTTTTATTTATTTGTTATCTGCAAAATTCATATGTATTTGCAACTTTTGTGGAAAAGTTGCTGCAAGATTTTAATATAAAAAAGTTGTAACTTTTATAATTTTTATGTTAAACTTTTATAAAATCGCACAAAAGTTTTGAACATGCATTGAAGGATAACCCAAAACTTAGAACAACCAAGAAAAACATCAAATTTAAGCTCTAAACATTACATATATATCAAGTACCATTTGATTTGATTTGATTGAATATATCTTTCGTAGAAATAATCTTATTTATTTATATTTATATTAATAAACACTACAAAAAAAAACATATTTTAACGATCGAAAATAGTCATCGAATTTTTTCGATCGCTAATATGGAGACTGAACTGCCACTCTTTTGTAACTGATTTGAAAAAATAAAAATAAAAAAAAATTAAAGAATTTTACCATCGAAATGGAGACCGAATGATTTGATGGCAAACAATTTCGGTCGCTATTCAGTGGCCGTGTAGTGGCCAATTGGGAAAATTTATAAAATTTTTTTGCCATCAAATTTTTTGGTCGCAATAAGTAAAATTTAATTTTTAGCCACCGAATTTTTCGGTGGCAAAATGTAATAAATTCAGACAAATGAAAGGAGGATTGAAATGAAAAGTTTTTAGGGACTGAAATGAATAAATTTGTTTTTCTTGGGGTAAAAGTGTAAATTTCGTATAGTTTTGGGGCAA
>JANHAO010002732.1:0-27871 GCA_026873985.1 Saraca asoca
TATGTGTTACATGGTTAGGCTTGTAGGAAGGCTTTACCGGTGACTTCCTACGCCGGTCACATTCCATAGGTTGGGATGTGACAAAACCTCCTCATCAAGGAAGCCATTTAGAAATATTGATTTCACATCCATCTAATGAATTTTCCATCGATTTTGAGCTGCAAATGCTACACTCATCTGAATAAAATCCATTCTGGCAACTAGTGCAAATGCTTCAAAGTAATTAATTCCAAGCTTCTGTTTGTAGCCTTTTACAACTAGTCTTGCTTTCAAGTGATCCATTTGACCATCAAGCTTGTACTTTGTCTTGTACACCCATTTGACTCTAATAGGCTTCTTCCCAGGTGGTAAAGTAGTTAGCTCCCATATATCATTTTTCTCTATTGAATGAATCTTATCATGCATTATTTGAATCCATCATTCATTAGTTATTCATTTTCATAGGAAACTGGGTCACAATCTACAAATAGACAAAAGTTCATAATAGTTTCATCAATAGATATATCTTTATGATCAATATCATATGTAACTACATAGTCTTACAAATAAGCTGGCATCACTCGTGTTCGTTGAAGAAGCTTTGATGTCTCCAGAACTACTATTGGTGGAGAAAAGTTTCTAGGGAATGAACTATTAAGTGAAGATCTTTCTATTTCCATTAACTTTGGTTCATATTCTATGATAACACCTTATTATTGTTCATCTCTTTGATTTTATGCCCATACTTCATCTTCAATGAACTGGATATCTCTACTCACAATCACTTCTTTTGTTACATGATTATATAATTTGTAACCCTTGGTCACTTCACTGTAGCCAATGAAAATGCACTTTTGACTTTCGTCATCCAGTTTCTTTCTTTGCTCATCCAGAATATGTGGATATGCAAGACACCCAAATATGCTCAAGAAAGAGACTTCCGGCTTGTTACTACTCCAAACTTCTTCTAGGGTTCTTCCAAAAACACTTTTTGTGGGACACCTATTTAATAAAAATACAACACAGGTAACAGCTTCTGCCCAAAAAGGCTTTGGCAAAGTTTTAGCTTTCAATAAGCTCCAAGCCATTTCAGAAATTGTTCTATTTTTTCTTTTAGTTATGCTATTCTACTGAGGTGTATAACTAGCTATCAACTGACCTTGGATCCCTTGGCTTTTGCAAAAATTTGAAAATTCATTTGAAGTGAACTCTCCTTCTCTATCAAATCTTAAAGTTTTTACATAACAACCACTTTGTTTTTCTGTAAAAGTCTTAAATTCTTTAAATTTCTCAAAGGCCTCTGATTTTTCTTTAAGAAAAAATATCTAATTCTTTCTGGTAAAATCATCCACAAATTAAAATGTACCTTTGTGTCCAAGTGACTCTACTTCAACTAGGCTATAGATGTCTATGTGCACTAACTCCAAAAGTTGCCTAACCCTTCTAGCTTTTCCAACTAGAAAAAAGTCTATGTGTTGATTTTCAAAAATACACCCTACATACTGTCGATCGGGAGTTTTAATTACCAGTAAGCCTATTACTATTTTTTGCTGAGCCAATAGTTTCAACCCACAAAAATTCAAATAATCATATCGAAGATGTCATAACCATTCTTCATCTTTCAAAATTGTTGAAAATTTTCATCAATGTTCCTGTTTGCAAGGTGAAAGGAAGCATGCAATTCTTTATCATCTGTACTATTGTAATCATTTTGCCATTTTTGCCTATGATTGTGTAAACTTCATTCTAGATATAAATTTTGTGTCCTTTTTTAGAAAACTAGCCAATACTCAATATGTTCTAATAAAGACCTAGTACAAAATAAACATCAACAATAGTAACATTTGTGCCGTCTTTGGATTTAATGTTTATGTCACATCTGTCCATAACGAAAATTTTGAATTTATTTTTGAAATTTACTTTTCCACATACGGATTCATCCGGATATGAGAAAAGCTCCTTCCTTCCACACATGTGATTACTGCACCCAATTTCAAGATACCATGTATCTATATACTCCATATTTGACTCATTTGATTTGCACACAAGCACTAGGTTCTCTTCCACATCTATAGTATTTGCATGCTCCGTAGATTCATCTAACATCTTGGTGTAGCACTCGTTTTGATAATGTCTATATTTTTTTGCATCTAAAACATTGAACATTAGGTTTGTTACTTGCTCCATTGTGATCTCCTCGATGTTTTTGAAAATTACTACCACTTGATTTTTCTTTGTTAGCGGAATTAAAATATCCACATCTTCCACGTCCTTATCCTCATCCTCGTCCACCATGACCACAACCACCCTAGTGGCGTTCATGATTGTGGTGATTCATCATGCTTTGCAAAGCTTGCTCAAGACTTGAGCTTATGGCTTTTTGATTCATCCGTTGCTCGTGTGAATATAATGAACCCATCAACCTTTCCATTGACATGGTTGATATATCTTGTGATTCTTCGATTGCTGCAACAACATAATCAAACTTTGTAATCAAAGATTGCAAGATCTTTTCTACAATTCTGGCCTCTGGAATTTCTTCACTATTAACTTTCAATTGGTTGACTACGAACTAAACTCGATCAAAGTAAGCGGAAATTGATTCTAAGTCATTCATGCTTAATGACTCAAAATCGCCTCGTAGTGTTTGTAGCCACACTTGTCTAACATGATCATCACCTCTCTAGGATTTTTGCAAAATATTCCATGCCTCTTTTGCTGTATTTGCACATGATATTATTCTAAATATTGGTTCCTCATCAGCTTGAAAAATTGTATATAATACTTTTTGATCCTTCTTTCGAGTATTCACCAGTGCATCTTTTTTATCTTTCTCCAATGCATCAAACTCCTTTGGGTCCTGTACTTCGATATAGCCAATCTCCATCAAATTTCACAAATCATGAGTTTTGAAGAATACTCTCAACTGAACACTCCAGTTGTCATAGTTTTTGCCATTTAATTTAGGAAGCTACAATTGAATTAAATTTGACATCATATCACAATCGAGCTCTAATACATGATGTTAGAACTAAAAATCAAAAGAATAAAATAAAAAAAAAAAGAATTCTTGAGAAAAATATAAGAGAAAAGAAATTCTTTAATTATTTCTCTTCTTCACTCTTTAATTGCATTACAAAATCTGAAATAAGTTATATTTATAAAAAAAACTAAACTAATAAGATAAGAAAAAAAAATCTTTAACTTTATCCTAACAAATCAATATTGATTATTTTTACTAAGTTTTATTTGTTATATTCTAAAAATAAAGACTTAAATTTTATTCCAATAAATTAAACTTATTTTCACTAAAATTTTGATACTTCAATTTTTACAATTTAGTATTTCAGTTTTTATCTTTTTTTTTTCAAATTCTAATTTAGATTATTTTCAATAAGAATTGACTAAAGAGTATGGTAGCCTATGCCGCTGGATTAAGAAGCCGTGGAAGTGGCCGGCGTGGCAGGGAATATTTGAGAAATGGAGAAGAAAGTTTGTAGAAATAAAATCTGTTGTATCTTCGTTTCTCTGAAATCGAAGCTGAATTTTATCTTTTTATCTGTTCTGTTTTTGAAATGGAAGGAAGACTACGGATATCAGGATATTGGATGCGAGAAGGATTATGCATGGCCTTTTTTTTTTATTTTTTTTAGTATATCCCATTTTCTGTTCACCAGAAATCCAAATTTTCTCTTTATTGTTTATGTGAAATATTTTTTTATTAATTTCATTTTTATAAAATATAATTTGTCTAAATTCATTTCTTTAAAAGTGAAATCAATATTAATCAAGAAATAAAATTAAATAAATTAATATTTTAGAGATAAAATTAATAAAAAATATTTTATAAGAATGAATGATAAAAAAATTGAATTTAATAGAAACAAAAAAGGTATTCATTCTTTTTTTTGTTTTCTTTTCCTCTTTGACATAGTTTGGATTATGATACTGGATAAAAAAAAATTTAAAAGAGGTTATTTTAATATTTATAAAGTTCAAAAGCTATCTTATAGAGAAAAATTTATAAATTACATAAACAAAATTACTGAAACTTCATATTTAAAGATCTAAATTGTAAATTGCATCCAATGCAGTTTGTTACAATCATATTCCATTATAATTTGGATTACAATAAATTAGTAATTTTTTATCTGTACATAATTTTTTTTAAACAATTACATTTAAAATTTCCGAATAGATTAGTTAGAGATTTCCACACTAGTTGATTGAATTGCCATTGATGCCAAAAAAACAGGATATTAGTATTTTTAATTAAAGTTACCATCTTTAAACACATTTTATATTACCCGGGAAATTAACAGCCTTCAGGTAAATGCCAACGGAAAAAAAAAAAAAGCAAGGTAGTTAGCCTCTTTATCTGGTGCCAAGCAACTACTGGCTCACATACTTCAGGAAGCAGGAAAAAAGAAAGGATCAATGGCTGCTCTTGCTTCCTCACCATCTTTGCTCTTCTCTGCATCCATTAACTCCAACCACCTTTTCCCACCTTCTCTTCCTTCTCCAACTTCACGCCTTTCTTTATCTTCTCTCTCCTCCTCCTCCTTCTCTCTTTCACTTTCCCCTATCTCTCTGGCATTCCCTTCAACTTCATCAAGGCAATTCACCAATCATTCAACTTTCAGTATCAAGGCGGCCGCTGCAGAGAAGAAGAAAGTGCTCATAGTGAATACTAACAGTGGCGGGCATGCTGTAATTGGCTTCTATTTTGCAAAAGAGCTTCTGGGTTCTGGTCATGCCGTTACCATACTCACTGTTGGTGAAGAAAGCTCCGATAAGATGAAGAAACCCCCATTTACCAGATTTTCAGTTAGGAGTTTTTTTTTTCTCGCTATATTTAACAAGTTTTTATTGCAGTTGCAATGGATATATGTCTTGTAAATTATAGCTATGATGAAAATTTTTGTGGAATTTGAAATTATTGCAGGAGATTGTGGAAGCTGGAGGTCGCACAGTTTGGGGAAATCCTGCCGAAGTGGGGAAGATTGTAGGAGAAGAAACATTTGATGTGGTTTTGGAAAACAATGGCAAGGACCTAGATACTGTGAGGTTTTGTTCTTTTATCCTTGTATAAATCTATAACGATGCAGTTTTTATAGGCCACATAGTTTATGTTCTGATGGAAAGTCAATTACTTTAATTGGTCTAGATAGCAGTGACAGAGAATATAATACCCATGTTATTGGCTTCTACTATGTTAAATTAATCCAATCGCTGGGGCATTCATTTGTAACGGGATTCACGTATTCTAAACATGATTTCATGATTCATAATGTGTTATATATATATATATATATGTATTATTAATATTTAAATCATATGAAAGGTACAGAAGTATTCATCAATAGTATTTTATTAAGGCTATACTGACGTAAGCCACACATGTAGATATAAAAGAAGTTTTAAATAAATGAAAGTGAAAATGACACTTTTCAATCTTACATGCTCGATGGGCAAACATTGAGCACATCCAATGCTATTTAGTTTTCATTTATTTACAATTACACACATAACATAATTTAAATCAAATCAATCATCTGTTTAACTTAGATTGTGTCATATTTACTCTTGAAAGGGAAGTTATAAATAGATGAAAAGTTGTAAAACAGCCATTGTAATATCAATGTTCACTTGTAGGCCAGTGGCAGATTGGGCCAAAAGTTCTGGAGTAGAGCAATTTCTGTACATCAGCAGTGCCGGAATATACAAACCAAGTGATGAACCTCCCCACGTTGAAGGGGTATGTTGTATATTTCTGATCTCCATATACAGCATTTGTAACTACAACCATTTTCTCAATGACAAATCAACTAAAGAAATGAGAATCCGCTGTCTGGTACAGGATGTTGTTAAAGCTGATGCTAGTCATGTTGCAGTGGAAAAATACATTGAAGAAACTTTTGCAAGTTGGGCGGCTTTCCGCCCACAGTATATGATTGGATCTGGCAATAACAAAGACTGTGAGGAGTGGTTTTTTGACAGTAAGTTGAAATTCTCTCAAGCAAACTTACATATTTAACGAATATGAAGCTTTTCTGCGAAAAGGTCTGCATGTCTCGGAGAAAATTTATTGGCCAAATTGTGACCAGTGCCAAAATTTTACATGACTCCTTGGTTTAAAGAAGAAAGATGTCATTTACACAATTCTCATCTCACAACTTACTTATACTATAACATAGATCACAATTTATCTTAAATTAGTCATAACATTCTAAAATAAGTGATGTCAATTTTAAATGAGTTATACTATTTGCATGTGAAATATTCTTAAACACATGTCATATATGGAATCGAGCACAAATTGACACCCCCATAAATTAACTAATAATATCTAAATATAGTATTTGTGACAGTTTGTCATTAACTTCATATAATGTATGATATGTATCTAACAACTCTTGCGCACAGGATGTGGAGAGACTGTGAAAGAATAAAAATGCAACCAGCACTATTCAATTTCAGTTCTTTGTACCTCGTAATCACTTCATACAAATATTTACGTTTGCAGGGATTGTTCGGGACAGACCAGTGCCAATTCCTGGCTCTGGAATGCAACTGACAAATATAAGTCATGTTAGAGACTTGTCTTCTATGCTTACGCATGCCGTAGAGAAACCAGAAGCTGCAAGCCGTAAAATTTTCAACTGTGTGAGTGACCGCGCAGTGACCTTAGATGGAATTGCCAAACTATGTGCTCAAGCTGCAGGTCGCCCTGTTAACATTGTCCATTATGACCCTAAAGCTGTAGGGGTTGATGCAAAGAAAGCTTTCCCTTTCCGCAACTTGGTAACAACTTGTCTTCTATCTGCCTCTCACCAATATTTCCCAAGTTAATAGACACATATTATAAAGAGTATGCTTTTTGCCCAAAATTATTTGTTCTAACTTAAATTGTCTTACAACACATTCCTATATTTAAAATAGATAGGAATATATAAAATTTGATTCAATCTGTGTCATGTGTAAAGTGTGAAAAAATATTCTTTACAAATAACATTTTTCTTTTATAAATTCTATTGAAAGATATCTCTATTTCAAATTAGTTTGATATTATGATCTCATAAGCTTAAGGAAAATGATAAGTTTGAGAATATATGAGATTATTCTCTAGTAAAACCCAAGTTTCTCAAAATTTCAAATTTGTTTTAGACGAATGATTCATAGAAATCATGTACTATGCAGCACTTCTACGCTGAACCAAGAGCAGCCAAAGAAATATTGGGATGGCGTTCTACCACAAATCTTCCTGAAGACCTAAAGGAACGGTTTGATGAGTATGTAAAGATTGGGAGAGACAAGAAGCCCATCAAGTTTGAGATTGATGACAAGATACTGGAATCCCTCAAAGTTCCAGTATCTGTATGAGACAAATATATCCAAATTTTATATACAAGACCAGATATGAAAGATTGTATTATTTCTTGTTACTCAAAATGAAATGAAGTCTACTGAAGAACGTTACTTATCCCCTCACCCCTAATTCTTCTTAATTTTTGTAAGATCATATGTTATGCAGTACAATATATGCTTGAGCTCTTGGGATGAGTTTCTCTTAATTTGTAAAGCTGGCAGATTCAACAAATTAAGGTCGTGTTGAGCTAGTATTCTTATTTCTTAGTTGACAAGCAGAGGAATGTGAGGAAAAATACAAAATATAAATAATTTGATGGATTAAGTTTCAGTATATACCATAAAAGTAGAAATCTATTGACTTAAAAAGTTAAACTTTCGTTTATTTATTTATTAATACGATGAAGAGTATATAAATTATTTTAATATTACATACAAAAAATTTGAGAGAAGTAATGATTATTAATATAGACTATTAATATTAAAGAACTTCAAACCTATAATTACAAAGAATTATAAGATTTTTATCGGATTCTTTTTATCGGTTAAACCAATCCATATTAATAATTATATCCTTTATAATGATATAAATCTTGCTTAATTTCAAGGCCCTTCATCTTCCATTCCAATTCATCATGATTGGAATTCTCCTCTTCATCATCCTCATCAAGCACTTCTCCGGATCATTCTTGTCCAAGCATGTGAGGCGAAAGTTTTAAATATATTAATTCTTGGCCTCGTCAATCCCTTCAACAGTTTGGGCCAAGATCCTAGCCCTAAATTCCACCTTCATCCTTCAGCTCATTTCCCCATAAATTTTAATTGGAAACAAATTGTTTTGATACGTCACATGCAAAGATAGAAAGTTACATATTCTACAGATAATAAAAGACCAACGGCAATACGTAAAAGGTGTCTGATGAAAATCAACATTCTTTTCCTCCTTGACAAATTCGTTATATGCCAGTAGAGTTGTGTAGGAAATTTAAATGCATCGAATTCATTTTTGCGGAAAGACTTGTTTAAATTGCAAACCATTAACTTGTCAAGACCCTATCAATAGTGTCCAATTTTATTTAAATGAACACTTTTACTTTAATAATTGAGTATGGTGATGGGAAGTATCTACAAGAAAATTAACGATGAAAATCATTAAAATTCTTTTAAATTTTAAATTAAACAGATTTCATGTAATTTTATATTATTAGATTATTAATTTTATATTTATTATTACAGATAACATATTTAAATATCAATGTCATATATATATATATGTATACACGTAAATAAAAACTAGTTCTTGAAGTTGAGAGGGCCACATCCAGCCTAGCCTTTCAAGAGTAACCAACCATTACGACACATGTTTGACACTTCATATAGACTTGCCAACAACCGCAACGTATCTGTTTTTTGGAGTGTAAGCACTTGCAGCTTATATGAAATTAAATTTCCATCTTAACCCATAATTATTCTTAATCAGTGACATCCGACTTAAATGTGTGTATTTGATATTTTAGAAGCATCATTAATATAAGGTTTAGAGTATTTATGAATTTTTAAGAAATGTCTTTTGCAATATGTAAAATTTGAACATATAACTTGTGCCTAGACCTTCCTATATATATTTTGCACCTCAATTCACATATTCTTATTAAAAAATGAGATTAAGTCTAAGCAAGCAATCATAACCTGACATTAGATATTGCGATTATATAGTACTAAATATATGGTTTGCTTAGGTTTCGAGGAAGCTTCTGACAGAGTATTATTCTATCCTTGGATGACAGACTAAGGCTGAGGTTGTAGATTCAAGGCACCGACAGTTTGCCAGCTGGACAATTTGTCATTAATAATAATGATGATAAGATTAGATAATTATAATATTAATTTGATGAAACTTCCTCCATTTAATCCAAATTTATTCCGTCCTATGTTCAACCAACCTGTACCATAATAGTCTTAACTTTAAAGGGACATGTTTATGCAGCACATAATTTGAGTACTTTATTTATTATCTTTCCTTTTATTATTATTATTATGATTTTTTTTTTTAGAAAAATCAGACGTTTTATTAATAAAATATGACTTTGGAAATTACTATAACTAATTAATATAATGGCCTCGAGAATGTATAAATTAAGTTTAATACTTATAAGATTTCGAATAATGATGTCGTTTTAGGAGTGAATTGTGATGGATGTTGCCGTTGTAACCACTATAATCACAACTTCACCAAATTCTTTCCCACTCTTTCATTTCTTAGAGTTGGACCACAAATCGAGCTCTTCATAAATGGATTGATGAGCCCAACTTATTCTGAAAGTAATGTTGATGGCAAAGAAAAGGAAGCATTTAAGGTTGGATTAATATATTTGAGGTTTAAAATAAATGTATAATTCATTTATCATCCAAACTCTCCTCCAAATTAATTTCTATCGGCTCCCTTTTTTTTTTTTTCTTTTAAGACATGAGGACAAAATTTTTATATGTCATAGAATGTCGAATTCATTTTTATATATATCGAGATTCACAAAAAATTTTGTATTTATTATTCTTTAGATATTACAGAAAAATAACTAAAAGGTGAAGGGGAGAATCCAAACCCCTCTTAAAATGATAATAACTTGTAAAAAACAGTGCTTCACACGGGCTATGTACAAACTTGCAATTATAATATATTGATTGATTCAAACAAATACTAACATAATTCATTAAAAATGAAATTATTGATAGATGTATCACAACTGAAGCATTGCCCTATATAAAAATCATCTTGGAATATTTATCAATATCCTGATAAATTTTTTAAGATAAATATTATATCTTTTTTTTATTAATTATTATCTATTTATTAATTAAAAATTAATATTGCATAAATTTTTAATATGTTAACTTTTACAAAATTTATTAAATCCAAATTGCATCAATTTAATCAGTCAACTTTTAATTATAAAATCAATTATGAATGCACTAAGAATATGAGTTCTGTAATTATTAAGAAATATTCAATAATATAATGCATTAGTCATTCATAGTTGAATAAAATAATTTGAAAATTTTCATCAATTATTATAAAAATTATGACAAAAATTAACAAATAAAAAATTTCAAAATATCTTTAATCAACAATTTTATGAATATTTATTAGTCGTGTTGCATTTTCAATATAAAAATTAAAATAGATATTTTGAAATATTTTTTTGAAAATAATTAAAATAATATTATAAGTATAAATATAAATTAGAAATTATGAACTTTATAAATATTATGAATATTTATTAGCTAAGTTGTTTTTTTAATATAAATATTTTTTTTTCATATCACTCAAAATATTTTGTTTTAGTATGAGTATGGAAATAGCTGACCAATGATAGCATTATAAAAATAAATTTGAAATTTTTATAATTTTATAAATATAAATTGATCGTGATTTTAAATATAAATTCATACTCGATGATATATCAAGGATGAAGTTAAATATTAATTTGTTAAATATCTATCTCTTCTTTGGTTGTGTAAAAACATTTATAATTTACTAATTTTTAGTCATTACAATTTGGTGATGAAATAATAATGACTAATCACAATACAATCACTTATATCTTTTTATAATACATATCTATTCGGACAATCACAATAGAATTGCAATCAACATCATATCATCTCAATTTAAAATCACAAGCAACTACTATATTAAACAAAAAAAAAATTTGTTAAATAATTATGATAAATGCAATTTATTATTAAAGCTAAACATTAACAAACTCTTACACAAACAAATAAACTCATTGTCCTTTTACACTTTACACAATAATTTTTCACATTACAAATAACTTATAATACTCTTTATAAAAGATATTATGTTTCAATAAATAAAGACCAAAATTGAAAATTTAATTAAGAATTGTCCTCTTCACATAACCATGCCTGATAATAATAACAAATCTTATGAATTACATGATTTATATATATTACCTACTCTGTTATTAAATTTTTTATTAATTATTTTATTTTAATATCAACTTCAGCATAATTCTAAGTGGTAAGACAAGAAATATAGAAAGAATCTCATCAAGTTCCTTCGAAAAGAAATACAGTCCACAATTTTTAATATTGCAAAATGAATGTTACTTTATGATCTAACTCAAACCAAACAAAATCCCCAAATTGATATTAACTGAGTGGTTGGTTAAGTCACTTTGAAAGTGGTGAAATTGACTCCTTCACATTTCCACTCTTGATAAACCACTAATGGCAGCTTCCACGCTTCAACTTTGATTAATATTTAAGAAATTCACATCAATCATATTTCTTTCTTTCTTTTTTTTTTTCATTATCTTCCGAATTAATTTATCTTTGGGAAATGCTATTGTCACAATCGTGCTTGGCCACTTCACAAACTTGCTTATCCATTTGCTTTATGTATGCTCTATATGCTTGGATAATATTGAACACCAATTAACCTTTTTTTTCTAAGAAAAATAAAAAGATCTTTATATAATTTTCTAATATTAAGGTATAGGATGTTGGATAATATTGAGCACAAATTAACCTTTTTTTCACTGTATAATTTTCTAATATTAAGATATAAGATATTTTAGCAATAAGACAAATGACATTATTATTGACAATAATTTACCTACGAATAATGTTTTTTATAAGACTAATCAAAGTCACTAAATTATATATATTGAGATTTACTATATTAAAACCCACATAAAGGTTATACATAAATTACAAGAGAATTTTAAGATAAAAAGAACATTACATAAATATATATATGTGATAATAATTATTTATTTGAGTCCGCATAAAAAGAAAAAGAAGAAAAAAACAAAATACAAAGACAAAAAAGAAGGTGCAGTGAGGTGGTCCAATCAGCTGAAAAGATTAAAAGCAATAAATTAAGGTGAGTGAGAGTGATGAGGCAAAAGTAATGAATAGGGATTAAACATAATTGCCCACCCTAAGCAAAACCCTCTCTTTCTTTATCATTCATGACCCACTAACCGTGGCGTATCTTCCGCCGTAATTTATTGTAGATTCTTCGCCTTCTACCATTTTATTATCAAAAAAAAAAAATGGTAAAATCTTAATTAATTTTCAAAGGAGATTATTAGACTGGAATAAATATTTTTGCATGTTTCCCTTCGAGCAAACATTAAATCATTGAGTTGAAACATCATTATCCATCATTCTAAATAACTGTTCTGTCAAAAAATTTTGAAAAACATTGAAACAGATACGAGAGATTCATTTAAAAAATTTAAAACCACAGATTTAAAAATTGGCTGAAGTAATTTTAAATGATGGAATGCCATATTTTTCAACTATCTCTTTGCCTTGTTTTAATACACTAAACTGATAAAAGTCATATATATGTATATAATTTTATTTTATAAAAGATAATTTTAATTCATTAATGTGTTATTATATTATTAGAAATAGTACGTGATTAATTGTATATTCACTGAACCACAAACCTTTAACAATGGCCAATTTGAAGCTTTAGTGGGAAATTTCGGACAAAATAAACACAGGTAAGGAAAAAAAAAAAAGTCATCGAAAACCGTTTTTTTAACAGAAGAATTGTGGGGTTGGCTGGTCTTATTAGAATTTAGAAGGCAAGTTATGGTTTTCATTTTTGTTTTTAAAAAGTTTTTCCAATCTACTTGAAAAATGAAAACATGGGAGTGGCGGTGGAATACATTGGATTAATGCTATCTTCAATACCAATTAACAAGCCTTTTTTAGAGAGAGAAAGGGAAAGTAGGGAGGGGGGAACTTGTGGGTTTAATTAAAGAAAGTCCAAAGGCGATTCCTTTATGTGGCAAGGTGTGAAAGAACTACAGAGATCCAACACGGAGAATGGATTGGTAAAATTCCCCAGAAAAGATGATTGTTTCCACTTTCAGAGTACTTGGTTCGTGCCTTACCCTCATGTAGAAGAAACCATTAACACCACGCTAGAGTCTTCCCTTTAAAAATTTGTAAGTTTCTGATAACGCTTTTTCCCAAATCTAGTACTGTACATGCTTTCCTGCTTGCATTGTGGTGTTATACCCTTATTGTTCTGGATTTAATCACTTTCAATGGGTAGAATGCTTTCTTTTATGCTGTTTGCTGGATTTCATAGAGTGGGACTTTCTGACTATGTTTCTTTATCTTGATTTTATGGTTCAAGCTAAGCTTTTTATTTCTACGTCTTTCTCTGTTTGTTTTTGGTTTAATGGGGAGTGGCCAGTGGTTGCTATGAATTAATGGGTAATAAGTGCATATTTTAAAAGTTCTGCCTCTCTTACTAATTTGGGGCGTCGGAAGGATTAAAGTTAGTCACTTTGAGATCTGGAACTAGTTTCCTGGGGGAGAAAAGATCTATTCGGTGTAAAGTCATATGGGCATGTTAGGTATGGGATCTTTCTTGGAGAGGTAATTACTGATTTTTTTTTCTGAGATGGAAAATGGATTGAAATAGATTGCACTTCTCGAAGTTGATTCACGCTATATGTTGCACAAGTAAACAAGAGGGAATCAGGGATAACAAGGTTTTAAGTTTTGTCATAGTGCCCAATTTTAATTGTCAAGTAGATCTAACCAAACATTAACTATATTTTTGGGAGTTAGGAGGGGAGGGAAAGGGAAGACAACAAAAGAGAATGGGAGAAAAGGAAGGGAGGAGAGTGGATGGTCTAGAGATGACTTCCCTTTCCCTTGTTTGGATGTTTAGAAGATTCTCTCCAAAACCCCACAAACTGGAGGAGCACAAAAATGTTAGTGTTGGAGAATGTTGGAGGGTTTTGGATAATTAATCCCAATTCTCCGTTTCCTTTCCCCCCTTCACTACAACTTCAAATAAGAGAAAGTTTGTAAAATAATTTTCCCTTTCCTCTTCTTCTCCTCCATTCTCTTGCATCCAAACATACCGTAAGTCTGCTGGGCATAAATCATAAAGGCCTCTGTACAGTGTACATAAAGATATTATTACGACTTGATGAAGAATGATGCCTAGTTAGGAAAACTTTTATGCTGGTTAAGAGTTCCTTGTGTTTCATTATTTTTTATTTATTATTATTATTACTTTTTTTGGTTTTCATAGAAACTCCCGTTTCATTGTTTTCAAATGTTATGTCATTTGATAGGTCGAGAATTACCCTGTTGGTCTGTGACTTAAGCTTCAAAAAGTGTCAAGAAAGTTTAATTGACTAGTTGATTAATGTAATTAATTTGCAGTTCAGATATGGGGACTCTGGCACCCGATGTGGAGGAACTAAGCTCAGATATATACCTTTCGTTGGGGCTTAAAGAACTGGGTAAACATGTTGTTGGAGTTCCAAGGGTTTTATCCCTTCTTTCTACACTTCTTGAGAGATCTGTCCAGAGAAATGAAACCCTATTGGAAGCAAAACATATAAAAGATGTTGTTACAGTTTTTCATGGTTTAAGAGCACCCTCTTTGAGTGTTCGTAAGTATATTGATCGAATCTTCAAGTACTCAGGCTGCAGCCCATCGTGCTTTGTCGTTGCGCACATCTATGTGGATAGATTCATTCAACGCACAGAAGTTAATTTGACTTCTCTTAATGTGCACCGGCTTCTGATAACAAGCATTATGCTGGCAGCAAAGTTCATGGATGATGCGTAAGTGCAAGAAATGAAGCAAATATACACTTTATATCTGTCATTGGTTGCACTTGATTTCTGAAATTGATTTACTGGTCTTGGTCACACCTGAAGATAAACTCAATTAAATGACCAATATAGAGAGTTGAAAATGAAAATCTAAGCTGTGTTACATTAGTGTTACTTGCACTTTCTACCATTCACAAACCTTTTAGTTCCCTCAGACAACTACACATGAGATTATTTGAATTAAAATGACTCGTCCTTTGTTAAAATAGGCGGGTCAGCTTAGCCCTAATTGTGTAATGTGTGCACGTGTCAAGGGCCGTGCAGGGTAAAAAGTAATAGTAGCATTTGATGCTTCAATATGCAACATACACTAAATCCATTTTTAATTGAACAATAAAGTTGGTATGATTTCTGGGAAAATTTTGGTCCTCTCCAAAGTATAGCATTTTGTTCCTCAATTTGCATCCGCTACTTATACAGGTTCTTTTCTTTCTTGTGCGAGCTGTTTAAGTTGTATTATACATGGTTTTGCAGATTCTACAACAATGCTTACTATGCTAAAGTTGGAGGAGTAAGCACAGCTGAGTTGAACAGGTTGGAGATGAACTTTCTGTTCAGCATAGATTTCAGACTTCAAGTTAGTTTAGAGACATTTGGAAAATATTGTTCCTCACTGGAGAAGGAAGCTGCAGAAGCAATCCAGATAGAGCGGCCAATCCAGGTTTGTCGAATTAAAGAAAGTTGGTCAAACAAAGATGATTCTACTTGTGCGTCCACAATCGCAAGATGAAGATGTGGAGGCACTTAATTGTACCATTGCAATTCCACGTTTTTTATCTATATTTAAAATATAATGGTTGTAATATAGGCAACATTAGTAATTCAACCAATCAATTTTTTATCAACATTGTGGTGGCTCGGGTTTGCATCATTTCCGCTTTTTCTGTTTTTCATTTATTCACTTGTAATCAGATAGAGATTGTGATAAGATTTTATTCCAATTTTTGGTGTTTCTCTGTAGGAGTAAGGACTCTTGTTCATTTATTGAGTGGAGGAAAAACATCTAT
This sequence comes from Saraca asoca, assembly GCA_026873985.1. Classification (NCBI taxonomy): domain Eukaryota; kingdom Viridiplantae; phylum Streptophyta; class Magnoliopsida; order Fabales; family Fabaceae; genus Saraca; species Saraca asoca. The sequence continues at coordinate 16,044 of JANHAO010002732.1, forward strand.
TGTAGTTGGAGCATACAAGAAGTTTCCTTCTTGTAGTTGTATCCTTGAACCCCGATGACACTTTCTTCCCCACCTTCCAAAATCTAGAATAATGATATTGCAGTTTAATTCACTTCTGACTTACTTCTTATAGATGGTAAGGTTCACGCAAGTGTGGGGAGGAAATCAACCAGTTGGCTGCAAGTAATATTAGTCCATGAAAAAATTAACATATATTTAAAATTGATCATGATTATTAACAAACTTGATTTTATTAATAACTAAATATTGGTCAATTTGCCTAACTTAGAACATCTTATTTGAGCAAAATCATTGGTAAATTCTTCCAAAATTTAACGAGTAACTATCCTAGTTCCAATTCATTCAAACAGTCAAAGGCAACAGTAGTATTAAGGAATTTACAACATTCAGAATGATAATTTTTTTTTCCTAACCTACATAAAACTACTCTCCTGGACCAGGTTATGTTTACAATATATTGTTTGATGCCTATGTTTGCACTCCGCGAGAAAAATTAGCATTGAAGGATTTTCATCAACGGTGACAAAAAAAAAAAAAGACAATTTAAATATCTTCTCCTAAAAATGAAGTCATCTATACTGCTTATTTTATTCTTACAACCTAAGTTATTATCATTTCTACTAAAAAGAGAATATATCAAATAGAGTAAATCTATGAGAAGTTTAACTTTTTAGAAAATTGAGTATTTTGTTTTGTTTTTTAATCTTAAAATTTATGTTCTTTATTTAACTCATTTGTCTTGAAATTTGAGACGATCCTGGAATTCAAGATTTCACTCTTTGCTGTCAGTTTCTGGTTGATCACTGAATTCATTTTTCAGCTTACGCTTGTGATCCATTGGAGCTTGGAAATATGGCGAGAGAAGATGAGATTAACTTCGGATTAAGAATATGTGATTTTTCTGCTCAAAGATTGATGCTTTGCTTCTTATATGTGATTCCCAGCCAACTTTTTTCCCAGCTTTCCATAATGTGGGCCGTTCCCGCCCAAATTATAGTATCACTGCCAACAACATTTTCGAGGACTTGCTGGCTTTTTGTTAACGCGCATCGCGTAATGACTTCAGAATAGTCCGCCAAAATTTGGACCTCAAACTGTGATGAATTGCTTAAATAAGACTAAAACACTGATTTGATCCTCCCACATATAAATTATTTTAATTTAATTCCTGTTTAATTTTTAATCTTAATTTAGTTCTTGGTCTATTCAATTTCTTTCAATCAAATCATTCCTTTCGTGGATATTACATCTTATTAATTAAAATCATAATTTAAAATATAAAATATTTTAATATTTACGTGAATATTAAATATAATTTATATAAAAAATTAAATATTTATATAAATTAAAACAATATTTTATTAACGGATAAGAAAAAAAAATTAAAATGATAATACAATGTTCCTTATACTCATTGTAGGTTTAAAATATAAAAAGTGTTGCATAAATATTGGAGAGTATCACATTAAATATTGATATTATATCTATTAATTTTCTTAATAAAATTATAGATAAATATAAAAAAAACTTGATTAAATCAAAGAATAAATAATGATGAAATCGAAAAACTTATTTTATGTGATGTTTTAGTCTTCAAAGAAACAATTTTTTTTTCAAAAAATAATGCTCAGCCAGGTGGGTCAGAAAGCAAGTGTCCAATGGGCTTTGAAACCTTCAAGAAGTTGAATTGACTCCGCCGAGGAGGAGGATCACCAATAATGATCTGGGCCTCGTCTGAACAGTTGGAGTACACTACATACTTCAAGAATTGCAATGGCGAAAACTGTCATTTATGGAGCAAACAGCGAGAGCCCACCAGAAATGATGACGAAGGCGCGGTGGCATTTGGTTCTCGATGTCAAGAAGCAAAGTTAAAAAATAACAGTAATGTACAGTGCAATGATATACCTTGGGTGGCATCACTACACTATTGTGGTCATAAAACAAGTAGGATAAATATATACATTTACTTCTTTCATATTTCTACAACAAAAGGTCTGTATAAGTTTAAAATATAAAAATAAAAAAATGAACATATATTTCTAAAAAAAAAATTGTGAATATAATGAAGTTAAATTGTCTAAACAACAATTAAATAACATCACTCATAACATTTTATAATACACAGGTGCGTGTCTTATACAGTGGCTTGGTTCTACGTTACAATTTGCAATTATTATACAAGAAAATATTTCTAATCTTACAGTAATATTAAGATTTTAGTATTATTATCTCTTATATTTTTTGATAAGCCATATATTTTAACATTATGATTAAATAAATGTTAAAATTTAAAAAATGATTTCTTAATTTATTAAAAAATAATAATAATAGCACTAAAATTCTCAATATTACTTAAAATTAAAAATATTTCTTAGTATAAAAAGCAATGTTGTTATTGTTTTAAATTTAATGGGCAAAAGTTTTTATAATTTCAAATCGTAATAATTTCTTATAATTGCTTTTTATTTTTCAACATAATCGCAATTATTCAAAAATAGGCAGATCTATCAAAATTGTGAATCAGCTGTAAATTTGCAAGTAGCTTTTATCATGTCGGCAAGAATTGAGAAGGTTCGGCTGGGGTTTCCTGTAGACATGACCAGATTTGCAGCCATTTTTCACTGCTCAACACTGCCTTTGTCTTCTTCCTCCAAATCACAAACAAAACAAGTTAATGCCTTATACTAAATTAGGAGGTGTTTGTCTTTAATAATACGACATAGAATTTTGCATTAAACAAAGGTGGTGTCTAGTCAGCCTCACAACTGTTCACGTGATATATGTGCTGTTTGGTAAAACTTATATCACGACGAAATAAGTGGTTTTTGTACTCCTCCCGTTTCTTTTATTGCTATGAATTTTGATGGGTATTGAAGATTTTATGCAAAGCAAATAGGAGTTGCAGAATGGATTAAAATATAGGGGAGACAGCTGCAATTTCTTCACGGGACTGATACGAATCTGCAGTAGGAGTGTGAAGATGGTGCTGGCAATTAATTGCTTTTGGCATTAATTTAGTTGTACCCTTTTATAGATACTCCCCACGGCTTTCACTCACACCCATTTGTGTTAGCTGCAGGGACGCCTAACATAAGTCAAACTTCCACTATATATTAGTAATTTCAAAGATTATAGGCATTAATTGTACCTACCTACACATATTACACTAATGAATATGTCAAACCCAGTCTAATATATACTTATGATCTTCTTGTTAATATAGCTCAGTTACATGTTATTCTTATAACTTGTCCATGATATTTTGGTCACTAGAAGTTTTGTAAAAGCTTCAAGTTCTCCTTTATCACCCAACCTTTTAGAAATCACTCTAAAATATTGTTCTGCACCACACATGCCCATCAGATAAGGAGCAATTGACTAGGAAAAATGACAATTTCTTCTTACTAACATATGTTTTATTGTATAGTTAAGAGTGTATAAGAAGAAGCATCAAGTCAACACATTCCTAAGATTTCTAGACTAATGCCAAGGAGTCCAAACAAGCACCTAACAAGACCTCAATTTACACCTAATAAGCATTTAATAAACTACTGATATTTTACTAAAAAATATTTTGAATCAAAAGTTAAATGATATAAGTAGATATATATTTTACAAATTTATATAAGATCTTTTATCATAATTTTAAGTAAAATTTAAATATCATATTATATCAATATAAAGATAAATTTTGAAAAAATATGATTATATGCTTTTTAAGTTGTATTAAATAAACGACTTAAAATAGCATTACATAAGTGTCAAAAATAAAAAAAAATAATATTAAAATCATATATTGTTAAATTTGAACCATCAAACTTTTATATCATGTATGATTTTCTTACAAAATTTTCAAAGATGACAAGGCCATGATAAAATGAGAAGTTGTAATGGGAGTAATATTTTTGGAATACCAGGGTGATTGGTGATGATGAAAGTTTACAAAGGCGCCGCATGTGCACCAAGTGTCCTACGAACTTGTGTTGTTAAAAAATGGCATATGTGAGAGCTGAGATTCAGACATGGACCATGCTATTGGGCATAGCTGTGGATAGCAACCTCCCTGCTCTCCATGCATGTTTTTCAGCTTCCCATTCACTTTCATTTCTAATTTCGAGATTTTGCCCCACTTTTTGTGTTTTAGCTTTCTCTCTTTGTTAATTATAAACACACAGATTTGTAAAGATATATACCATCTCTGCTTCTTTTTGGAGACAGCACTCTTTAAATTTCATTTTGCTGCTTCACTTGTTATTAAAATTAATTAATGTGTGAAATTATTGGACTTTTATTAAAAATAAGGGGAGCAAAATCAAAAAGAAAAATATCATTTTTTTTAAGTCACAAATAAAAAAAAATAAAAGGAAAACTTTGTTATTATATATTTTTTTGATCAAAGTTTGTGGCCTGCTACATATTTAAAGAAAGATGCATATAGGTGTATTTTGTGTAAGTTTTTTTTTATCGCATTTTATTTTATAAAATATGGTGAATTCTTAGTTAAAAAAATTCAGACACAACTTTGTTAATAAAACTGGTCTGTTAAAATATAAAAATAAACTCAGTTTGTGAGATGGAAGTTGTGGTGATACTAGAAATCCCAAGACAGGTAGGAAAGAAGGAGATAAAGCTAGATAAATTCTGAGGCCAGCTATACGTCCGTGGATTATAGTTTGTTTGATAGTCAGAGATTCCCAACAAAAGAAGGGGCAAATTGCTTGCATATGATCCAATCCCTCTCTGCGCACTCCCTCTGCCTCACCACCAACCAATTAAGTTACAATATCATAAGTCAGACTCAGAGACACACTGAGCTGTCTCTAGGCCACAGACTATGGAGTCACTCCTCACTTGTGCCCTCTCATGCAAGGGTTTGTAAGGTAACGTTAGCAGTACTTTAGTATTTACCATCAAGCAAGGTTTTTAACAATTTTAAATAAAAGACATTGCATGCATTATTAATATAAGTCAATATAATTATATTTAGATCATTAAAATGATTCTATGAATGTTAGATTATATTTTTCATATTATAATCCTAAGAGACCAAGATATTGAGTGAAAGAGAGAGGTGGAGATAAGGGCAGGTTCGTCTTGACATTGTCAGGAAGAATGAGACAGAGAGATGGAAGTGAAAGTTCATTGGTTCAGGGAAAATAGTGAGGGGACCATAATCTTATCACAATCTAAGGCTTCCTATGTATCAATTCACCCGATGTTACCAACATGGCCCAAATGATTGGGTTTGAGTTGGTATTTTTTTCTATAATTTGCACAGTAAACTAATTATCTCTATAAAATATTATCATAAGGGAGTACTCCTTTTTGTCTTTATATTCACAATTAAAATAATAATAAATTCAACCATTGAATATTTTTTTATGGTAATACAAAAATAAACTAATTTTACCTCAGAATATATATATATATATATATATATATATATATATTGAAACTTTCAATAAATCATTCAGAAAAATCTATTTTTACCACTTTGAATCAGAAAGAAACTCCAGACCCAAAATTACACATGGGAGAGATAGAAAGCAAAGAGAAGTGCGGTAAAAAAGGACGAAAGAACAAATGCTCGACGGGACACTTAAGTTTGTTTGATTGCTCTGCAAATCTACCTCCACCGACGTACCCATAAATTCTGACAACTTCTCACCTTCTAAAATCATCTACCTCTATAAAACAGTAATTTATAGTTACAGTATTTAAATGTTTTTACTCGTCGTTTTCTTGGAAATAACCAGACATTTTCATCATATAAGAATAAGATAGCTCAGGTTGGTAATTTATTACAGATGAAAGCACAAAATGAGGTGAAAAACCTAACTAAATAGCATTTAAGTTTCTCATATGTACTCAAAAGCATATATGCGAATAGAATTTGCGTGCTAATGAACCTTAAGGCTTCATATATTGAAAAATATAAATGAATGGAGAGGCATCTAACATTCTAACCTTCCATAGCCAAACTTATAGTTAATGAACTGTCAAGAAGTTCTTTAGCCCCTTCTGATATATATTATTTACTCAGAGCAGCAGAGAGGTAGAGAAAGAAAAAGTTAACATGTAAATGGCTCTCTTAATGGAATTACCAACTCACAACCCGGAAATTGCTTCAGTTGGTGAAACCCTAGAGCTAAGGTTTTATTAGAAACCAGACATTTGGTACAGTACCATGCAGTACTTGAAGGACATGATTTGGCCTCTCATTCAATTAGGAATACGTCACTCCTGGACTACTGCTCTACTTTCTGAGGATACTGAGCATGGGATGGAATTTTCACTTTCTCCTCCTCTCCTTTCCTGAAAAGAGAAGACAGTGCGTATAATGTGCTGTACCAGTCATACTCATTTATTAGTTTTTAACTCCCAACTCAGCCGTATTTATTTACGGTAAATTATATAGTAGGTCTTTATAATTTTATAAAATTTTGAAATAAATGTCTACACTTTAGAAATATCTAATTTGATATTTATAATTTATTGTAATTTTTAATTAGACATACCCTCTTAAAATTTCATAAAAAAATTTATGATGTGATTAATAAGAAATACTCAATTAAAAATTATAACAAATTATCGGTACTTATTTATAAACTTTTAAATTATGAATACCTATTTAAAAAATTGTGAAATTATAAGGATCTAAAAAGAGTAATACCTAATATGAGGTATCCAATTATATATATACATTGATTATTATTTTCTTCCTTCCTCAAATTCATTTATATTTTGTATATGGAAGGAGTGTTTTGTCAATAGTCATCATGCACATGTAAATTAGAGTATAAAAGTGTGTCATGTTTAATTAAATTTGTCTTTATGTCTTTATATCAGCTTTTCCATTAATAATTGGATCAGAGTTTAATGAATGGACTAAAATTAAGCCAACTCAGATATTAGGGAGACTAAAATCAAATATTCCAAATTAGATGAGTTAAATTACAATATTTACACCAACTAATAAATAAAAAGTTAAAACAACAAACGATAGGAACAAAGGATAGGAACTTTAATGTATAGTTGCAAATATAGGAGAACAAAGAAAAATAAAGCTTAAAATAGATGCATCTATCCCCTCTAGACAAAAATGGAATGGAGCAATTATGGTACAAATTGATAAAATTATAATACAAATCCTTATAGTTTTATAATTTTCTTAAATAAAGACCAACAATTTAGAAATTTTTAATTGAATATCTATATTTTATTTTATATTCTAATTGGATACCTCCCATTAGTCACATCATTAATTTTTCATGAAATGTTAATGGTAAATATCCAATTAAAAACTATAATAACTTATAAGTACCTAATTAAAAACTTTTAAAATATGGGTGTATGTTCAGAAAAGTGGTAAAACTATAGGAACTTGCAATGTGATTTTATCTTCATTTATTTGGACCTATTAAATACAATTCTTTTTTTTGCTTGAATTAGACTGTTGCCCTAACTCATTCACGTACTAACTTCTTGAACTAACCTCAAATGACTTTTTGGGGAAGTAGTTTATATATGACTATGTTTTTTAATGATTCAGTATTGTAATTTAATTCTTGAAAGATTTTTTTGTCTCAATTCAATACAAACATTTAAAAATATGAATTATAGTAGCCTACCGTCAAATGTTAACGGAGAAATTAATGCGCAGTCCTATGTGACAAAATAAACAACCAAGTTATAATTTAGAATTCCAAATAATAATTCAAATAAAGAGTCATTAAAATGCTTTCACCTAGATTCAGTCGATCTGGGGAAAGGGCAAAATTGTTGACTCAAAGCAGCGAAGGTGATGGCGCACAGTGAAAGTTATTGTAATCATGGTGATGGACAAGCAAACCCAACAGGCAACATATGTGTAGTTTGGCATAAGCTCCAAAACAGTGCAGATAAGCAGTCTTTGATGAAGACTTATGCAAAACCATTATTGCAGTCCTGCTTGCATAAGAGATATGCAAGGCAAAATTAGAAGAAACAGAGTATCTGCTTGCCCACAGGTCTTCCCCAAGTGAGAAAGAAGACTTAAATGCGAAATTGAGTAAAAATCCTTCAACGTATCATAGATGAGATAATTAGTAATTCTAGAAAAAAGGGTTGGTGAACTACACTTTCTTCCCTTCCATTTATGCATTCCCAAAAACAGACAAAGCATCTTTTTTTTCATTTTTGCCTGTCAAAATAGAATTAAAATTGGGGGCTTATTTAACAATTGCTAGGCTATGTGTTGGATTCATTTTACATACATATTAACGTCAACTTGACCTCCCATTTGTTGCCAAAGAAACCAGAAAACAAATAGATAAATAAAAATTTTCAAAATCTTTCAGAAATGAGTATCAAAAGGACTCCACTATTACCTAAAATACCTAGATACACCATATCTAGAACCCAAAAAAAAAAAAGAAAATCCAACGAATCAAAGTAATCAAAAAAATTTTACCATTTATTAGGAAGTCACAGATAATTTGATAAGAAAATAGAGACAATTTAGTGGAAGAGACCCTTGTTGAAGAAGATTTTGTTGCAGGAGAAAGCAACCATGGTGAGCCTACCTTAAAGTGATACGGTGAAGACTAGGATGATAGCGCACAGTGCAGGTTGTTGCAACCATGATGACAGCGTGTTTGACTTTAGTCCAAGCCCTCCATCCAACTATGTTTTTAACATGCCAACTAAATAAATAACGATGGCACATAAGCAATTTGTTATTGTGTTTGACAATAGGACTGTTGTGATTAATATTGTTAAACGTTTGTATTGATTTAAAACAACAACAAAAAAATCTTTCAAAGATTAAATTGTAACACACCAAATCTTTTATGGGCCTTGTAGTTAATTTATTTTAGTTCATATACATATAAATGGGATTTGCTTCGATGCACTTGGGAGAGGTTGCATGTTTTTATGAAAATTATAATTTTTTTTATGAAAAGTTACAAAGAATTCAAGTTTTTTTATAAAATTTTATAACTATTATAATCATAATTGCAACACAAATATTTGAAGATTCTATGAAAAAATTACAAATTTTTATTAAAAAAAATCATTTATGAAAAATATGTATTTATTTATACGAGTTTTCCTAATAGCAGCGCAGCATAGCCCTACATAAATAAGTGGTAGAATACAAAAGAAAAAAGAGGTAAACTTTTCCTATCTAACATAAAGAAATACTAAAAGGAAAGACACAAGTTTTTCTAACCAATCTCTCATTATAATTTAATACAAAATGGCTTCAACTTTATCCACACAAAGTGAAAAAGTTGATGAGCTTATCTCTTTCTCCCCAAGTAACAGTATGCGACGTAGATGATAAGACATGTACTTTAATATTTGTCCATCAATCCAAGTGAGTGCGGCTAATTTTGCAGTCCTTTGTACGCATGACCATTTTGTTGCTATTCAGGAACTTTTGGCGTCCTCCATTTGGTTCTTGTACTATACAATTTGTTCTTAATGATCTTGAAAATGCATTTGTACACAATAATGATAAAATAAAGTGGCAATCTTAATCTATAGCTACAAGACATTAAAGTAGCGTCAATGCCTTGTTTGGTGGAGATGCAATGGGTCTCGATCAGGTGGGCACTATTGCCTTCCCCCCACCACATATATTGAGCACTTAAACCTCACAACTCTTAATTTGGCCTCTTTTCCCTTGATATCATAATTTGAAAAAAAAAAAATAGTTGCGCATCACACATTTTAAATATAGTATAATTGATTAAAATTCGTTTTTATTAGCAATGAAAATAAATTAAAACAAAATTATATCTTACATAAATAATACAAAAAATTGTTATACTAATAGCATCGATTGTTAATACGTTACTTATAGGAAGAAAATCTTTCTTTTTTTAAGAAAAAAAAAACTGTGATATTAAGAAAAAGATAATACAAAACTTTTTCATTGAAATAATGAATTTTAAAAAATATGAATATCAAAATAATCTTTATTTTTAAAAAAATGATATGAGAAAAAAAATCTAAATCCTTAATTATATCATGTCTATAAAATAGGAAAAATTAACAGAAGAAATTGTAAGAAGAAGTAAGTACTACTTTATACGTTGGATCTTTAATTTTTGTGCATTTTGTGAAATACGTGGGCATAATAAAAACTTGTGAGTAGGATTGGGCACCGGCTACTTTGTATTCAATTTTGGTCTTCCCTTCCCCCACATAAAATTTTGAATGTCTTCTCAATAGCCTTTTTAATGATATATGGTCCTCACAATGTTGAAGCAATGAAGAAACTGATGGATTGAATGGACCAAACCAAGCATCTAGAGAAACAACACCCATTCTAGCACTCTTTTTAAAATGAGGGAATCTCATCATATTAATGGTTAATTCATCAATGCCCAACCTACTATTTGATGACACCTCTCTTTTAATATCTTATTTCTGAATTCTGATCACTCAAAGCATGTCTTGGGGGAAGAATATAAATAGCAAAGCTTTTAAATAGAATCTGCTTTACCAAAAGGAAAGACAAACAGGCCTTAAAATAAGCATTGACAAGAAACCATTATGTACCAACTATGCATCAGCAAAAATATATATACATTGCTGAAAAACTTTTTAAGCCTTATGTGTTATTAAATGTGAATAGAAGATGGGAACATGAGCCTTTGGAGGTTCAAGTAGGGAAGAATCTAGCTAGCTAGCCTTTTTTTTTTTCACTATAATGGTGTGGGCTCCTTTCGGGTTCACCGTTGCATGATGTTAAACAAGGGGGGAAATTTTTTCACACTTCCATTACTTTTAGCTATATTAAATATATTTAACTTTTTTTATCTTCATCCAAATAGTATTATATAACAAATATTTTTTCACTTATTAGTCCAGCATAAATTAGAAGAATTTTTATTTTTTTCTATTTCAATTTAAATTGTAAGTAAAGTTTTTTATTTTTTTTTATTTTTCTTCTAAATCAAATATATTTTCTTTAAATTTTTTTACATTCATTTTAAATAAAAAATAAGAAATTATTTTTGGAATAATGAAAAATTTTAAATGAAAAATTTAATTAATTTGAAATATTAATATAATTATTTTATTAAATTAAAAGAAATATGATATTTACTCATAATTAATATGAATATAATTGTCTCACTTATATAATCATGGAGAAAAATATAATGATAATTTTTATATATTTAAATATATTATAATTTAAATTTTAAATTTATTTTATAAAATACTATCAAATAAAACTAATCATATCCTTGCATCACACAATGTAATAATTTGCAATAAAAATAGTGTACCATTCTTCTGTTAACTTGGTGCATTGAGTCTTCTCCGACATTTTTGTCCATTCAGTTTTGTGAAACTTACCTCACTAAAATCTAATTTTTTCCATTTTCAAGATATATAAAATTATATAAAAATAATAATTATCCTTTATAGTCATGTTGTCTTTGGATAGAGTAAAATCATAGAAAACAGATATAGTGTATAAGAACTTCTTTATGTTACAAACGTATGTGGATTCTCTCCTCCTTTTTTTTTCATTTTTTATTATATTGAAAAGAGACTATTATAAAAAATTTTATAAATTTTATTACACATAAAAAAAGATTTTAGATACCACTGTATTAATGTTATCTTTGGTTGGATGAAATGCAATAAAATATTAATGAAAATAGAAATAAAAATGGAATTGAATAATCATTCCATGACTATATTTAATATTGTCAAGATTGTAATAGATATATTATTACACTTTCATGTTTGGTATAAAAATATATTATAGGGATAAAATAAAAAATAATCAATTATATTAA